>FXXK01000807.1:0-61817 GCA_900184695.1 Betula pendula | reverse complement strand
TCCCTTAATAAAAGTAAAAACCATATGGGACATGAATATTCAAATTATAAAAGCAGTAAATGAAAAATTAAAATAGTAGAGTCGGTACCAACAATAACAGTATGAAAAAGTAACCTAAAAGGAAAAAAATTATGACATATCAACTTAAGAGATTACTTTTGAGTAAATAAAACACCTGAATAGATTTGTGAATGAACACTGAAATTCTGAGTATATCAAACCATTTAGAATACCGGAATGGGCATCCAGCACCTCAGCTTTTATTTATAAGTAAAAAAGGTAAGGTGCCATTAACAAAAATGCAAATAGACAACAGAAGGAATCCCGATATCCACATAAATCACTTGTCAGCTAATGTTATTCTCTTTTAGATCATTTTAATTTTTAATGGCCTTTATCGGGTATGACCTCTCCAGTGTGACAGTGTGTGCGCGCACATTGCGTGCTGCACCATCACTTCATATTGGTTGCTATTTCTTTACCGACACAAAAGAAGCATTACTATAAGAACTCTGGCTTGTACAAAAGTTACAGTTTTATATTGAGAAGATCAATAATATCTAGCCTACTCACATCATAAAGAAAAGTCACCACACCTTGTGGCATACTCACATCATAAAGGAAAGAACCTTGTGACACACTCACATCATAAAAGAAAGATATCACACAATATTCATGACTATAAGGAAATCATTCTTGTACAGCAAGTCTAACATATTTTTCATATATTACCTTGTATTCCATTTACTTTTTTCTTTACTTGCACGCATATGTAGGAATATATAATACCCTTTCTATTCTCTGTAAATTAACTAAATGAAATATTCATTTCAATACAATATATTCTCTTTTACATTGTATCAAAGCAGGAAACGATACTCTAGCTCTCTGCCCTTTTTCTTTTTACCTTCCTTTTATCGTTGTTTCCCATTATTATGGCAAACGAGCAATCTTCAAATGGAGGCAAGCTTGATGCGGCCAATCCATATTTTCTTCACCATTCCAATCATCCAGGAATGGTGCTTGTTTCCAAGCCCCTTAATGGGGATAATTATTATTCGACATGGTGTAGAGCCATGACGATTTCTTTGAACGTCAAATTCAAGTTAGGTTTCATAGACAGGACCACCACAATGCCATATGGCACAGCCAAACCAGACGACTATGCTTCATGGAAAAAATGCAACGATATGATCCTCTCTTGGATTCTCAATTCACTCACACAAGATCTTGCAAACCGCATCATTTTTTCGACCACCGCCCAGGAGGTATGGGAAGACCTTCGGGATCGTTTTTCTTAAAGCAATGCCCCTCTTATTTTTCAGATTGAGAGAGACATTGCTTGTCTTGCTCAAGATCAAATGATTGTTGCGGCTTATTACACAAGGCTGAAAAAATTATGGGATGAACTAAGATCCTATAATGACACTATTTGCTCTTGTGGGGCGGACCATAAGAGACGCAGATTGATGCAATTTCTCATGGGACTTAATGAGTCCTACAGTGCAATCCGAGGGCAGATTTTATAGATGAATCCACTACCTGATGTTGCCAAGGCTTACTCTTCCATTGTACAAGAAGAGAAGCAGCGAAGCCTGGCGGTTGCACGTGAGATGACGAGAACTCAGCCATGGTTGTTCAAAGGACTGAACCGATGGCTCTGGCTATTCGACATGGACAAGGTTCTTCTTCTCGTTCCAACTCATCTAATCGAAAACCTTTGCATTGCTCTTATTGTGACAGTGACCATCATGTGCAAGAAACATGTTGGAAGCTGAATGGGTACCCACCAGAACACCCTAAACATGCATCAAACAGGTCCAATCAAGGAATCATTCATTTTAAGCGCAACAATAGCCATCAGTCTTCAGTCAACAATGTCAAGGGGGTCCAATAATGCAAGAAGTGCCATCAGTGACAAATGGGCTCTCTGATTTGCAAATCCAGCAAATCTTATCCATCATGCAGGGTAAAGGCACAACACAATCCGCCAATCCTAAAGCTAATGCTGCTGATGCTTCTTCAGGTTTGTTACAAACATTGTTGCACCACCACCAATTAATTATCAACAATGGTGCAACAGACCACATTACTTCATTTCTAACTTTGCTTGTCAACAGCAGTAAGAACACTCATTTGCCACCAGTTGCTATGTCAAGTGGAGAACAGGCTCTGATTATAATTATTGGGAATTTACCTTTGAATTCCACTGTTACTTTAACAAATGTGCTTAGTGTGCCATTTTTTAAGGTGGATTTAATGTTTGTGAGTCGAATTACTAGAGATCTTAATTGTTCAGTAACCTTTTTCCCTCATTGGTGTATTTTGTAGGACTTGATGACGAGGACAACGATTGGTTTGGGTGAATAACGAGACGGACTTTATTACTTGGTTGTGTTAGCATCCGAGAAGCCAAAACCTCAAACTCCATCCGTAGCAGCCACTTCTTGTCGTTCACCTAGTTCTCAGGTCACCTCCTCCACCGTTTTGTGGCATCGCCGATTGGGACATTTGTCTTCCTCTAGATTAGATTTTATGGCAAAACATTTCGTAAATTTCCCTTTCTAGTCTAATAATGCTTCTGATTTTTGTGCACTTGCAAAACAAAGTCAACTTCCATTTTCTGTTAGTTCAATTTCGTCTGTTAGACCTTTTGAATTAATTCATTGTGACATTTGGGGCTTTTATAAAATTGCCTCTCTTTCTGATGCGAAATATTTTTTTGACTATTGTGAATGATTATTCTAGATTCACATGGGTATTTTTTATGCATCACAAAAGTGAAACACAACGTTTCCTTGTCAATTTTTTTCTCATTTGTCTAAACACAATTCCATGTTTCTATTGCCAACATTCGGGTTGATAATGGTGGAGAATTCTTCTCTATGCGAAAATTTTTTAAACAAAAAGGGACCACTTATCAACATTCTTGTGTCTATATTCCTCAACAAAATGGGGTTTAGAGCGCAAGCACCGCCATATTCTTGAGTCAGCTCGAGCTTTTCGCTTTCAAGCCCACCTTCCTTTACATTTTTGGGCCGAATGTGTTTCTACTGTTGTTCATATAATCAATCGTTTGCCCACACCACTCCTTTCTCGCCAAACTCTTTTTGAACGACTTTATTGAAAGCTTCCTTCTTATTCCCATCTTTGAGTTTTTGGATGTCTTGCATATGCTACTGAAGTGCACGTCCCCCATAAATTCGCTCCTTGAGCCAAACCTTGTATTTTTCTTGGCTATCCAATTGGTCAGAAAACTTACAAGCTCTATGACCTCGCCACCTATCAAATGTTCACTAGTCGTGATGTTGTTTTTCATGAAACAATTTTTCCTTATGAGTCCATTCCATTCACTTCCTCAAATTCAGCCCCTATGATTCCTCTTTTTGTATCCGATCCTTCCCCACTAGTCCAACAACCCTCACCACCGGAACCAGTTTCTCCAGTCCAACAACCCTCACCACCGAATCCAGTTTCTCCTCAGCCATCACCAGCTAGTCCTCCTCCCGAACCCATTTTACGCCATTCTCAACGACCTCATCACCCTCCCACGGCTTTACGTGATTATGTCTGCCACCAAGTGACGTCTCCCAACCATTTGCTGCCTTCATCATCAGGTCCACAAAAAGGTACGTAGTATCCCCTTTGCAATTTTGTCTCTTATCATCGTTACTCACCATAGCATTGCTCTTTTACTGCTGCTGTCAGTCAAGATATTGAGCCTACATCTTATACCGAAGCAGCTTTTCATTCCCATTGGCAAAAAGCAATGCAATCTGAATTTGCCACTTTAGAAGCCAACCACACTTGGTCCCTCACTTCTCTTCCTCCTGGTAAGAAGCCTATTGGTTGTCGTTGGGTTTATAAAATCGAACGGCACTTGGATGACACTATTGAGCTTTTTAAAGCTCGTTTGGTTGCGAAAGGTTACACACAACTGGAAGGTATAGATTAGCATGACACTTTTTCTCCAACTGCTAAAATGATTACTAGTCATTGTTTATTGGCTTTAGTATCTGCCCAAAATTGGTCTCTTCACCAATTCGATGTTTACAATGCTTTTCTTCATGGTGATCTCTATGAAGAAATTTATATGTCTCCACCTCTTGGTCTTCGGCGACAGGGGGAGAATCTAGTGCGTCGCCTTCACAAGTCGCTATATGGCTTAAAGCAAGCTTCCCGACAATGGTTTGCCAAGTTCTCTACCGCTATCTAAGCTGCTGGATTTGTTTAATCTAAAGCAGATTACTCGTTATTCACATGTCGGAAAAGAAAATCTTTTACAGCTTTGTTGATATATGTTGATAACATTCTTATTACGGGTTATGATGTCAATGCCATATTAGCTCTCAAGCAATTTCTGCATAGTCATTTTCGAATTAAAGATTTGGGTGATTTGAAGTATTTTCTAGGCATCGAAGTTTCTCGGTCAAAGAAAGGTATTTCCATCTCACAATGAAAATATACTTTGGAAATTTTAAAAGATTGTGGATTCTTGGGTGCTAAACTTGTGAACTTTCCCATGGAGCAAAACATAAAGCTCTCGGATTCAGGTGAATTGCATAAAGATCCATCTCAATATAGGCGACTTGTTGGACACCTAATTTATTTGACTATTATCCGGCCGGAAATCACCTATTCGGTCCATGTGTTAAGCAGATTCATGCATGCACCACGCAAACCACACATGGAAGCTATCTTGCGTGTGTTGCGTTATTTGAAAAGTAGTCCAGGACAAAGTTTGTTTTTCCCTTCTCAGAATGATTTATCTTTGCGAGCTTTTTCTAATTTGGATTGGGCTAGTTGTCCAATATCTTGTAGATCTACTACGAGTTATTGTGTTTTTTTGGGATCTTCTCTTATTTTCTAGCGGACAAAAAAGAGGCAAAAAATCGTATCTCTCTTCTCAGCAGAAGCCGAATATAGAGCCATGGCAAGTACATGCTGTGAATTATCCTGGCTACGCTCATTATTGACAAATTTGAGAATATTGCATCCGAAGCCAACATTGTTATATTATGATAACACAGCCGCCTTACATATAGCAGCCAATCCCATTTTCCATGAGAGAACCAGACATATAGAGATGGATTGTCATTTTATTCATGACAAGATACAAGATGGTTCTATTGTAACCAAACATGTTGCTTCAACAAATCAGCTTGCAGATGTGTTCATTAAGCCATTGGGAAATGAAGTTTTCTCAACTATGATGCGCAAGTTGAGAGTTCTTGACATTCACTCTTCAACTTGAGGGGGAGTGTTGAGAAGATCAATGATATCTGGCCTACTCACACAAAAAAGGAAAGTCACCACACCTTGCGGCACACTCATATCATAAAAGAAAGATATCACACAATATTCATGACTATAAGGAAATTATTCTTGTACAGCAAGTCTAACATATTTTCCATATATTACCTTGTATTTCATTTACTTATTTCTTTACTTGCACGCATAGTAGGTGTATATAATATCCTTTATATTCTTTGTAAATTAACTAAGTGAAATATTCATTTCAATATAATATATTCTCTTTTACATTTTATGCCCAACACCCTTTTTCACGTATATTCTCTTTTACATTTTATGCCCAACACCCTTTTTCACGTAAGACGGAGATCACTAGCCTAATGGCTAATGCTCTTTTCTTTGACGTGCTTCTTTGTTATGAGCCGTTAATTTATTTAATTAGTAGTCGTAGAATTAATATGTTTAGTAATTGTGAGTTACATAATTGAGACTTATTGTTTATGAGCATTTATTGTTAGTGGGACAATAGCCTTAGAGGAAGTGAAGTGTTAGTACATCTCACCAGTAAAAATTACCTATATTGTGTGTAGTACGTAACTATTTATAGTATTCTGTATTGTATTTAAAATCATCCATATTCATTCGTTAATTAAAACTATAAATAAAACTCACTAATGTTTTTAGGCTTTTAGCTACTCTAACTATTCAAAACAAATCACCTAACTAACAGTTATATCTATATATTAAAATTACCATCTAACCATGAAAGTACGTATCATTCATTACATCATCAATAAAAATCTCATAAAAATTCCAACTATATGTGAACTAGTCCTTTCCACAAGACTGCTAGTCTTGCCCACCCTTTGCAGCTCTCTGATAAAAACGTCAGCAACTGGAAAGATAAAGCCTGCATTCTTGAATCCCCAATCTTGGCATCAAAGATCATCACAAAAGAGTATAACAATGCTATGCTTTTCCCTGCATGCTTTGATAGTTTAGATCTCCAGCACACTGATAGCACAAAACAAAAACATAAGGTGCAATAAACCTTCTTTCAGCGTTTTTTACAGATAAGGAAGAGGGTCTTCATGATGATAGCTGGAAGAAGAGATACCTGCCACATATAAACCATTTACTCAATGAGGAACAATGCTATTGGCACCTAATATGTGCGCATTCTATATAAACCTAGCCCATCTCTACCTATGTATACAAACACATAGATGTGCAACTATTATTACTTTCATACCAAACATTACCAGAAAATAAAAGTCCGCCTTTGAATTTAGTGTGGCATTGATTTTGGCTGCTAATGGAAGATCCGAGCTGCAGGTTACTTGGCATGTTTCTTCCTTATAATTTGAGTGTTCATAGCAGAATCTCTCTAATCATGTACACTATGATTGTAATGCGGCATAAGGAAAGGAAGAAAATAATTCCATTGACCATTTACCCCTTAATAAAAGAAATAACCATAGGGGACATGAATATTTAAATTATAAAAGCAGTAATTGAAAAATTAAAATATTACAAAGTCAGTACCAACAATAACAGTATGAAAAAGTAACCTAAAAGGAAAAAAATTATGACATATCAACTTAAGAGATTACTTTTGAGTAAATAAAACACCTGAATAGATTTGTTAATGAACACTGGAATTCTGAGTATATTAAACCATTTAGAATACCGGAATGGGCATCCAGCACCTCAGCTTTTATTTATAAGTAAAAAAGTAAGGTGCCAATAACAAAAATGCAAATAGACAACAGAAGGAATCCCGATATCCACATAAATCATTTGTCAGCTAATGTTATTCTCTTTTAGATCATTTTAATAGCCTTTATCGGGCATGACCTCTCCAGTGTGGCAGTGTGTGCGCGCACATTGTGTGCTGCACGATCGCTTCATATTGGTTGCTATTTCTTTACCGACACAAAAGAGATATTACTATAAGAACTCTGGTGTGTGCAAAAGTTACAATTTTATGTGTTAATCAACGAAACAATTTTTTTTTTTAAGTAATTGAAATATTATTAAAAGCGCAAAGTAAAACCTTGGTACACATTAAGTATACAAGAAGAACGCCTAATTAAAAAAGAGTACAAGGAAGTCGTCATTATAGTTATGCACTAGGGGAGCTAAATAAACAATTGTCCAAGTAAAGACAGAATAAAAGAAGGTCTTGAACTCCTCTAACGTCCTTTCTTGGTCCTTGAAATTTCTATCAAAGAAACAATATTCTCAATCATTTAAATTCCTTTTTCTTTTTCTTTTTTTCGAAAAGGCAATGGACAACACTAGTACAGTGGAACCATGCAGAGTAAAGATCCATAAGCTAAAGTAAATTCAATTAAGTTATTTCAAGAGGCACACCAAATATTTCCTAAAGGAAAAGATCAGCACAGGATAAGAAATGAATCACATTCATTGTATGGCAATAAGATAACCACCTCCAATGATGTAACAAGAACCACATTCATTTTCAAGCAAATTGGAAAACAAGAAAAGCATGACTTGTTTTGTCAGGATACACCATATATACCTATTGAGCTGCATCTTCAGAGAACCTAGCATCAAAAGGAGCAGAAGGGTGGGAATGGGCTGAACCAGCAGCAGTTCCAGAACCATGCTGTAGTTCAATCACAAGCCATCTGACAGCCTTACTCATCTGTTCCAACCGAACTGCACTAATGGGTGGAAGACCAGTAGTAACAGCCTGACCTGACTTCCCAGCTAGTGAGCCAGTTGCTTCATCCACGAGGCACTCTGATCCTATCCTTTGCTTTACAGATTCCACAAACTCCTCCGCTTGATCACAAGCCACTCTGAACAACTCCCATCTCTGCTTAAAATTTTCAAGAGCAGCATCTGTAGTAGCTATTTTCTGGGCACCAGAAATCTCCTTGGCTTCGAGCACATTAGCTGCCGCAGCAACAAACTCCTGATATGCACTGTTCAGAGAATCTACCATGTTGTCCATTCCGGGGCTTCCTAGCTGCTACAAAAACAATTACCTGCAGGAAGTCTGTTATCTCAAGAAATTAACATGGAATAAGGTATGAGAATTGCAATCCCACACAAATTTGCAAGTTGTTCGTGTCAAGTAACCGTTTCCAAAAGCGCCAAGCATTAGCTGGGCTTTGAGGAAATTGTTTGCAAAGATGGAATATGAGAATGGAAGCCCATTATTATTCATTAAAAAAAAAAATGAGAATGGAAACCTATTAAAAGGTTACTTCAGAAACAAATAAATTTTTTGATAAGTAATCAAACCATATTAAAAGCCAAAGGGCGCAACCCAAGTACACAAATAAATATACAAGAGAAACACCTAACTAAAAAAATACAAAAGATCAAAGAAAATAAGAAAAATTAGAAATATGAAAACAATTATAGGCAGCTGTCTACTGGTAAAGAGTTTTGAAAAAAAAAAAAACCTTTAACTCCACCACCGTCCTCTTGCAATCTTCAAAACTTCGAACATTTCTATCTCTCCAAATACACCACATTAAACATGGCGGAATCATCTTCCATGCTGCTGCACTCACGAAACTTCCCAACACCCCTCTCTAACTAGCAAAGAGATCCACCACCCGACGGAGCATAACCATTTCTAACCCACAAAGACCAAAGACAGAATTCTATAAGGCACTAACAACCTTACAATGAAGTAAAATGTGGTTTACAGTTATCCCACTCTTTTTACACATGCAAGACCAATCTACCACTATGAAATTCCGCTTTCCTAAATTATCTATAGTGAGAATATTCCCTAAAGCAACGGACCGGCGAAGAAAGCCACTTTTAAAGGAATCTTACTCCACAAATACCCATCTAAGGAAATGGGAGACTATCATGGAGGATAAGGACATTATATTATGATCTAACTTCAACACAATAGGGCTTGTCTTTCACTGCCCGTCTCAGCCTGATAGATTACAACAAATTGAAGAATGAGGAAAAAAAACATCCACCTATCAATCATGCGCCGCTATGATAAAACTAACATTCCACATATGAGAGTCAGTAGAGAGCTGTAATTGATCTGTCAAGGAAGCATCCTTAAGATGAGCAATATCAAATAATTCCAGATAGGTTACCTTGAAGGCTTGATTCTCAAACCACACATCATGCCAAAATCTAATCTTCGAACCAATTTAAAAAAACTATGCCCCCGCCCCCCTCTGAAACAAATAAATCATGGACGGATAACAAAGTTAAAGCACAAAATTTGCTGCCACCTAAGTCATTCAACTTGAATCACAAAATCTGACTCACAAACCCAAAATCTAAATCCTACTGAAAACTGAAATTGGAGTCCAAAGTGAAAATTGTGTCATTCCACGAAGCGAATCGTCAATATCACTCTCTTCCATCTATGTACTTCTCATATATCAACAACCAATTTACCTAACGACATCTAATTCTACACGAACCTAAAAATACAAAGGATTTACAACACACCAACAACAAAATAAGAACAAATTTGTGTGCAAAGGAATAGGTAAACACAGATTGAACAGGCCGAGACTGTTATTATTACTGAAAACATAAGTGGGTGTGCATCTGAATTGAAAGCATATTCTTGTGCTACATGTAAATTAAACTTTTTGGCCTTTCAAGCCCTTTTAACTGCGCATTATCAACTTCAATTGTCTTAGATTATGCCTCACCCATCACGTAAAAACATAAACCAATCATTTAGATTGAGAAAATTTAGACATTACCTTAACTTTTTCTATGGGTGTCGAGCCCAGAGGGACTAGCTCCTAGCTCCGGTGATCTCTCCGGAATTATATCGCCGGAGGGGATTTGGGGTGGCCGGAGATTGCGTCTGCTGGTGGTGGGTAACCAAAGGGTATGGTTTGGTTCTCTGTTTGTCTGAAGGCGTTGGTGAATGTCGTGTTGTCGCCAAAGTACTTATGATTCATGAAGAAGACACCTTGAGCTGTTAAGTCGACCAGGCCGCGCTGCATTAATTTTACCGAGTTTGGCCTAAAAAAATTACTGGAGATTTCTGGTCAAAAAATAAAAATATAAAGATTGCAAGATTTTGGAAGAATTCTAGATTTTTTATTTTTTTACTTTAAGCAATTTTTACTGTTTATTTTTGTACAAGAAAAATTTCCGATGAATTTTTTTACTGAAGGTGAGCCAACCTCAATTTATATTACCGGAGATTTCTTACCAAAAAATAAAAGGCAAAGATTGCAAGATTTGAGAAGAATTATAATTATTTTTTCACTTGAACCAATTTTCACTTTATTTTTGCACAATAATTTTTTACTAAAGGCAAGCCAAACTCAATTTTATTGGGCCATAAGCGAACAAATCCGTTCGATAACTCACTCATACTAACTCGACTCGAATTCAATTTATTTAATAAAAGAGTTGATCGTGAACACAAAATTATAAAAAATGATCTTCTTTGTTTCAAAAGAAATTTAGAGAAATCAATTACATTTTTACCCTCCCATTTGGGTAAAAATAGCATAACTGGTTCATCTCTATTTCTTTTTTCCAAAATTGGGCTCAATTATAAATTCAATATTGAAATATTTAAAATTCAAGTTAATTTATTTAATTAACTCAAGTGATAAAATTTTAATAATAATTAATTAACTATAATAAGTATAGATTTATGAAAAAAAATTGTGATATTTATTTTATATAAAGAATAGATAAATTAATTGAGTAGTTCGTGAGTTGAGTTTAAACAAATTATCTAATTTAATGATAAGTTCGAATTCGACTCGTGTTCAAAATAAAATTAAATTAATAGAACTTGAACATTTAATACTTGATTTGACTTGTCTTGATTACATCCCTACAATTTTACTCAACTATCCTTCTAGAATAATTTTATTCTATATAATATTTTTAAATCTATGAGTAGGATAATTTTTTTTTGTGTGTGTGAATCTTTCCTAATCCATTGATGAAAAAACTCCTACAAATTATGAGTTTTATGCTACTGTAGTATAAAGCGCAGATAATCATAGTACAACGCTATTAACTTACACAATTATTAAAAAAAAAAAAAAAAAAACCTATCTATAACATATATTCTGTTCACCCATGTAGAACATCAATTAAATAACAGATTATTTATCCGGTCATAAGAAATAACCTCACACACCAATCTACTCATTTTCGACCCTAAAGGTCATAAAACCAAATCATCCTCGACCTCGGCTGGGAGATGAGGGAAGATCTCACCTTCCTCCAACTAGAGCTTGTTTTAGTTTATCTCTCCAGAGCAGCTCTACGAGTAAGATGGAATTGTCGGGGTTTAGCTCGTGCCCCGTCAATTCGTGCGCTGTGAGCTTTGATCAGACTACACCAGCCTGATCTTCTCTTCCTCTCTGAAACTAAGGTCTCTTCTTCTCGTTTCATGCCTTCTCTGATTGGTCTTGGATTTACTGCTAGTTTGGAAGTTCCCCCTGTTGGTTTAAGTGGTGGGCTTTTTTTGTCTTGGAAAGATGGTGTGGATATTGAACCAGTGATTCTTGACAAGAACTGCATTTCTTGTCTTGTTTTTTCAGATCCGCCCAGCTTTCCCTGGTTGTTCTCGGGCGTTTATGCTCCTTCTACGTCTCAGAAGCGTGCTGACTTTTGGGATTTTGTTTCGGGCTTTGGCTCTTCTTTTGGTGGTGCATGGCTTTTATTAGGTGATTTTAATTCAGTGATCTCCCCGGCTGAGAAGAGCGGGGGTCGTGCTTTTGGTTCTACATCTCAGAATGAATTTTCTGACTTTGTCCACTCTAATGCACTTGTGGAGTTGGGATTTATTGGCAACAAATTTACTTAGAGCAATTGTCGTGATGGCTGGGCTAATATTAGGGAAAGGCTTGACAGAGGCTTGGCTAATCAGGAATGGGTTGATCTTTTTCCTAATGCCCTGATCAATCATTTTCTGGCTACTCAATCTGATCATTGCCCTATTCTTTTCTCTACGGTGGGCTCTTATCAGAATATTCCTAAGCCCTTCCGTTTTGAAGCATTCTGGACAAGGGATTCTTCCAGTTATGCGGTGGTGGCAGAAGCTTGGCTTGCTAATGTAGCAGGGTCTCCAGCTTTCTCTCTTAGCAGGAAGTGGAAGAATACTAAAAGAGCCTTAAAGCAATGAAATTATCAGCACTTTGGGCGTATTCAGCCTAAGATAAAATCTCTTATGACAGAGATTAGTTTGATCTAGTCTTCTCCGCATTCTTCTGCAAATGCGACAAAGGAGATGATTTTGCAAGAATCGTTGCAAGAACAACGTTTGAGGGAGGAAGTCTTATGGAAACAGAAGTCCCGAGAACAATGGTTGACCTGCACTGATTTGAACACAAAATTCTTTCATGCTTCTACCATCAGCAGGCGCAGGTACAATTCCATTTCAGTTTTGAAGTCCTCAGATGGTACTAATCTTTGTAATAGAGAGAATATTGGCTCATACTTAGTTGATCATTTTAGTTCCTTATTCACTTCGACTCACCCAACTTTTGATGATAATTTCTCGGACTTATTGTTGCCTGTGGTTTCTGTGGAGGAAAATGCTGTGTTGTGTTCCATTCCTGATGAAGTTGAGATTTTTTTGGTCATTTCTGAGCTAGGGCTTAATAAGGCTCCAGGTCCGGATGGGATGACCGGCCTTTTTTACAAGACCTACTGGCCTATTGTTAGAAACAGTGCCATCTCTTCAGTTCAATCCTTCTTTAAAGGTGGTTATATTTTGAAAGAATTCAATCATACTAACATAGCTCTTATTCCGAAAGTGGATAATCCCTCTTTAGTCAATCACTTTAGGCCAATCAGCCTTACCAACTTCAATTACAAGATTATTTCTAAAATCTTGTCGAATCGCTTGAAGCCTATTTTGCAAAAGATTGTCTCTCCATCTCAATCGGCTTTTTTGAAAGGGAGGTCTATCCATGACAATACCATTCTAGCCCATGAGTTATTTCACTCTATGAAGCAAAAGAAGGATAGTGGGGGTTTAATGGTACTGAAATTAGACATGGTGAAAGCTTTTGACTCTATGGAATGGAACTTTTTATTGAAGATCTTGTCTGCACTTGGTTTCCACACTACATGGATCCATTGGATTAGTCAGTGCATTACTACATCTTCTTTCTCCATTCTTCCTGATGGAGCTCCATTTGGAAAATTCTTTCCCACTCGTGGTCTTCGACAAGGGGATCATCTTTCCCCTTTTTTGTTTATCTTGGGTTCAGAGGTTCTCTCTCGTCTGATTCTTAGAGAGGAAAGTCTGGGGCTTATCCACGGTATCAAGATGTCCAGACTTTGTCCTCCTATCTCTCATTTATTATTTGCAGATGATGTAATGATTTTTTCCAGAGCAAATGCAAGTGAAGGCCGAGTCATCCTTAAATGCCTCAACACTTATTCCTCTTGGTCGGGGCAGCACATCAATATGTCCAAATCAGCTGTGTTTTTCAGCAAGAATTGCAAGCCTAGGACCAGGGCTGCTATCCATGGTGTTCTTAATCTGGCTCACATTCCATCTCGAGCAAAATATCTTGGTATTCCTCTCTTCCTTCATAAAAGGAAAAATGATTCTTTTATTGATCTCAAGGACAGAATTTTGGCCAGAATCACAGGTTGGAAAGCTAGGCTGTTATCTCAAGCAACAAAAACTACTCTTATCAAATCTGTGGCTAACGCTATTCCCTCCTATTTGATGTCGATCTTTCTTCTTCCAAAGTCTCTATGTTTGGCCATTAATGCTATGTTGAGAAAGTTTTGGTGGGGTTTTCCGCAAGAGAAGTCTCACTGCCTCTCCCTGCTCTCTTGGGAGAATATCTGCAAACCTAAATCTCTAGGGGGCTTAGGGCTTTGTCTGATGGAGTCTCAGAACTCTTCTTTACTTGCCAGACTTGGATGGAAATTAACGTCTAATCAGCCGTCTCTTTGGGTTGATGTTTTAAGAACGAAATATCTTTCTAATGGTTCATCTTTTTTGAAGGCCTCTCTCAATCCGCTCTCCTCTTGGCATTGGAAAGGGTTGTTGAATAATAGGAAGGTGGTTGAAAATGGTGCATGTATTTCGGTTTCTTGTGGGTTGAACGTGGACATTTGGGATTCTCCTTGGATCCCCTTATTGCCTTCTTTCAAGCCTTCTCCAAATGTTCACCTGCTGGAGCCTCCTCCTTTTACAGTTGCGGATTTGATCACTCCTGGGGAACGTTCTTGGAATATTAATCTGTTGGAGGATCTCTTCTCCCCCTCTACGGTCAAGCACATTCTAAGTATTCATTTACCTCAAATTTCTACTTTTGATAAATGGAGATGGGTTCCTTTTCCCTCGGGGCAATTCTCGGTTAAATCAGCTCATGAGCTTTCTTTTTCTTTGGATGGCCGGGTTTCCCCATTTTCTCCTGAAGTCTGGCAGTCCCTGTGGGGTCTGAAAATTCAAGCTAGACTGAAGCATCTTTTATGGAAAATTGCTTGGGATATTCTGCCTTGTCGCTCCAAGATTGGGATGTTTGTTGTCTCTGAGGATCCTGATGCTTGGATTTGCCCCTTTTGCAAAGGCCCCTCCGAGACCCTTTGTCACATTTTTTTGGATTGTGATTTGGCCAGAATCTTATGGAGGAGCTCCCCTTAGCCTTTGCTGACTTCTAGTTTCTCTACTCGGCCTATTTCTGATTGGATTGCTGCCATTATTTATCATTCAGATTCTCTAGCTATTCCAATCTCTGAGGTTAGGAAATTCCAGCTCTTTGCTGCTCTTAATCTGGATTCTATTTGGATGGCCAGGAATAGGCTTGTTCATGAGGGTCTCATTCCTTCCCCAAGTAAAGCTATTATTCAGGTTTCCCATTCTTTGAATATTCATGTGTCTGCTTGGAAGAATAGGGAACTGCCTTCCTTCTGGTCGCCGCCATGTGTGGGTAGTTTCAAATGTAATTTTGATGTAGCTGTTAGAAATTCCTTTGTTGTTGCTGCTGCCATGATTTCTGATGATCGTGGTAATATTATTTTGGCTGCCTCTCAGAAACTTCTCACTCTGGATGCTCTTCAAGGTGAAGCCCTTGCTACTCTTTTTGGGGTTCGTTTGGCTGCCTCTGCTAGATTGGATCGCCTAGTGTTGGAGGGTGACTCTCTCTTAGTGGTGCTTGCCATAAACTCTCCTTCTTTATTTTCTTCTTGGGCTTTTGCTAATTGTATATCTGACATTAGTTTAGTTTTATCTTCTTTTCAAAGATGGAAAGCTTTAAAAGTATCTAGATGTGCCAATTATTGTGTATATTTTTTAGCTAAATGGGCCGCTTCCAACTTTGTGTTTGGTAGCATTCCTATAGGATCTCCTATTCTCTTTTCCTCTCGGATCAAGAGTGGGAAAGATCCTCCCCTGTAGCTCGCTTTCCCGTATTGATCTAGAAAAAAAAAAAAATTGAATGCTACGAGAATACGACAAGAAAAAAATATAAATGAATTCGTAGCTATCGTATGAGATGGTTTTGTTTATATGTATATATATAGCTTTTTGATAAAGATATAACTTATAGGCTCAGGAGTAAGAAATAATTATCTGGGGAAAAAAACAAGAAATAATATTAATGGTGAAAATATTTCATTATATATAATTAAATAACTAAAGGAAAATAAAAATATAAGATATAATGATTAATTAATGTGAGGAATAGTGATTCTTTAAAAGTTAAAGGTGAGAGACAATCATATAAGCATAGTCTTCAAAATACAAAACATTATCATAAAATCAATTATCATTTTCCTTTATCGATCATGTATGATCTTATTGCATGTGTTACATATAGCAAGATACACAAATACTTAAAAAATAAAATAAAAGAAAAGAAAAAGAAAAAAAAATGCGACTCAGCATACTGTTTCTTAAGTAGCATTTTTATAACATTATTTTTGTAAGTAAATGTGAATGTGTCATATAGA
Organism: Betula pendula; assembly: GCA_900184695.1. Taxonomy (NCBI): domain Eukaryota; kingdom Viridiplantae; phylum Streptophyta; class Magnoliopsida; order Fagales; family Betulaceae; genus Betula; species Betula pendula. The sequence continues at coordinate 45,638 of FXXK01000807.1, read as the reverse complement.
TAAAAATGTTAAATAACATTTCTTAAAAAAAAAAAGTTATAATTATCCAACTATAAAAGAATATTATCACGATCTTGAAACATAATGAATCAATAACTTATTTCATAATCACTAGTATAATATTATTTAAGATATATAACTAAATAAGATAAACGAAAATATTTTTGCAACATGCATAATTTGTAATTATCATATAATTTTTAAGAAACAACACATAATCTAGATAATTTATACGTCGTATTCAAACATGGATTGTCATCATGACAACACAAAATACGAAATAGATATACTCTTTTTACATCATCTTCATCACATTGCCAAAATAAGAATTGCTCCATATATAGAGATAAACCCAAAAATGCGCTAGCTGGCCGGAGAGGGGAGATTTTTTATTTTTTTTTTCTTCTTCCATCTTGTTTTAAATTTTTTTTTTCTGCTTTTTAGTTTTTTATTATTTGTGTTGTTTGTTTTTCTTGATGTTATTGATAGGATTTTTTTTTTTTTTTTTTTATTATGTAAGTTTATAGTATTGTGTTATGGTTATTTGCGCTTTATGTTATTAATGGTAGTTATAGTTCATGATTTATAAAAAAAAATTTGCTCATGACTTGTAATTAATGAATTATAAAAGATTAATTAAAAAAAAAAAGACATTGACAGAATAGATTAGACTATCTAAAGACAAGTATATATAACAAACCCAATAAACTTTAAAAGTTTCACAAAAAATAATAATACGAAGAAGAAGAAAAAGAAAAGAATGAAACCAAAAAAATTACAATTACAATTCCAATAAACATTTCCTTAATTTCATTAATCATGCATGATGTAAAAGGAAATGTTTGAAACAGTACATTAATAACTTTTTTTGAGAAAAAATTTATTATTTCATTCATAATCAACGGAAAGATGTAGAGCATAAAAGCTCTAAATAGCTAGAGCTAAAAGCTCTAAAATTACAATATCACGAATACACATATGAATATCTTCTATCCATGATTTACTTGACAGCTACCTTAGTTAGACCATGAGCCACACAATTAACTTATCTATTGATGTGACAAATCTGCCAACTACAAAACATAATAAGAATTCCTTTTGCATCTGCCACCAACTGTCCATATTTAGTCCAATTTGATATTGGATCTTTTAAAGCATTAACCCTTGCAAAGAATCACCTTCCAAAATAATGCTTTGTAAACCCAAGTCTCTGCTAAACTCCACAGCACATAGTGCCGCTTGTGCTTCTGCAATGACAGGATCTTGAAGGAAAAAAACAGTCTGACTTTTTGCTGCGATCACTTGACCCGCACAATCTCTTACAATAATACCCATCCCCATACGTTTATTCAAATAATCAATGGTTGCATCCCAATTAACTTTGTATAGACCAGGTGGTAGAAATTGCCACTTTATTGAAACTCTTGTAATAGGGAGCTGTGATAGCCTCCTATCTTTAGCATTAATGTTTTTATAATCAGTAAAAGAAGAAACAGCCTCCTGAAGCAAAACATTTGAGTGAGAGAACTCCCCCGTGAACCATAAACTAGATTTTCCTTGCAATTAATACATTAATAACTAATCTAGAACAAAATCACATATAAATTCATTGAATTGTAAAAAAAAGATAAAAGCTTTAATTAATTTTTATTTCCACATTACCCAAAGTGGACTGATTCAGTTAATTGTGTCTCACAGTTAGTTCAACTCCTTTATTCTTTCTAATTTGAACCAGTTAGATTGTCTCTCCAGCATTTTACGGTAGACACGCACGCATTTGATAGTCCCTCCAAACGGTTGCCACTGCTTGAGCGTGACTCATGCACTGTGAATAAATCTCAAAGAATTTGAAAAGTTTTTTCAAAAAGAATTCCAATCCATTATTCCCGGTTGGTTTTTCCATCTCTATCTCCTTCCCTATATTTCAGCCTGTCCTTTGACCTATTTTTCCTTGCATTCTTTCTTTCTTTCAATCTCCATTTCTTCAACCATGAAGAACGAAGACATTAACAACAACGACAACGACCAAGAACTCGGCCGGAAGAGAAAGAACAGCAACCAAGATTTCCAAATCACAAGGTATCCGTACCAAGAAGTACTCGACGATCAAGACGAAACCGATTTACAGCTTACTCTCTCTCTTTCCTTCCGACCCACAAAGCCCAGGCGAGCCTTGTCGGTAGACCAACCACTCCCGCCGCCGCCGCTGCCGCTTCCGCCGCCGCTATCAGTACTGCCCCATCAACTCTCGCCTTCGCACCCTCTCTATATGCCAACTTTGGTGCCGGAGCCCTCGAGGTTAACCCCGCCGGTGTACCACCGGCAAGAGGCCGGCCCGTCTCGACGCGTCCGGCGTAGCCCGGCCCAGGTGCTGCGCGAGGGGAAGAGCGATATAGTGCCTGCACCATTCCCGTGGGCAACGACCCATCGGGCCACTGTCCATAGTTTGAATTACTTGGTGTCCAAGCAAATCGTAACCGTCACCGGCGACGTCCAATGCAAGCGGTGCGAGAACCAGTATGAGATGGAGTATAATCTGAAAGAGAAGTTTTTCGAAGTGGGTTCTTTTATAGCGAACAACAAGAACGCCATGCGCGATCGGGCTCCGATTGTTTGGATGAATCCGGGTCTGCCGAAGTGCAGGTTCTGTGGGCAGGAAAATAGCGCTAAGCCGATAATTTCAGAGAAGAAGAAGGCGATCAACTGGCTGTTTTTGCTTCTGGGACAAATGCTTGGGTGCTGCACGCTTGAGCAGTTGAAGTATTTCTGCAAGCACACCAAGAATCATCGGACGGGTGCCAAGGATCGAGTTCTTTATCTCACGTACCTTGGACTCTGTAAACAACTTGATCCTGATGGTCCTTTTGATCGATAAGATTTTATAGCATGCATGTATATACAATAATGGTGGCTATAAATGGAGACTGAATTTCTTTTTCCTTTTTAGTTTTCTTTAGGTTAATTACCTTTCTTCTTCTTTTTTCATCGCTTTCTATGATCTCCATTTGCAGAAACCTGGTTATCTTGCTTTTTCAATGTGGCTTGTAATCTTGTTGTTCCATATTGAAATATTCAAATTGCGTGAAGTTGTTTTGTCAGTTGAAGCATTATGTAATCTTTTTTTCTTCTTTTTTTTTAACAATTCGAAAGTTCAAATTTCTCAACAAAGATAAGGACTCCATCTTTCTCTCTACAATTTAAAGGTTTGTTTAGATTTGAGCTTTTTCAAATGTTTCAAAATATGTGATTTAAAAATACAACGGTCTTTAAACTTGTGTGAGATTCACAATTTTTTTAAAATACATCTCAAAATATTAATATGTTTTCTGCCATTTTGTTTAAAATTACACTAAGTGGATTTTAACTTCTTAGCCTAACTGAACTCCTGAGTACGGTACATGGTAATTAATATAATGATAAAGTGTAAGGTAATATTAATTCTATACCAATAATACCAACCCTTAGGATAATACTAATCGTATAATGGCAGCCATTACATGATAAGATTGTCAGATCATAGTGTAACCTCTAAAAAATGGGGAATGAAAATTTAACTTCTAGATTACTATAACGCTAACAAGAAGCCCCAATTCTTATGTTTGGGGCAGCTCTGAAATTAGACTGCTTGCATTTCTATAATTTGATGGGTGGCTTAGGAGAGGGAGACTGTAGGACTCACCTATGGATAAACTAAGATGTAGGTGAGTCCCGCCAATTGAGTCCTACAATCCCTTTTTTTAAGAATTTAGCTTAGGTGCTGTAAACAAATTAATGATTGTAGTTATTATTAATAGTTGATATTTAATTTGAAGATTTTATTAAAAAGAAAGAGAAAGTAAAATAAATATCAACCGTTGAAAAAACTACACATTTTCACATTACCTAAGCCAAATCTCTTTTTTTTTTAAAAAAAACAAAAAAATTGTATCAAAAAAGCGAATACACGAAATGACATTGCCTTAGATGAATTCCCGGTATCAAAAGAGAGAAAAAAAGAAGAAGAAGATTTAAGACAAAGATCCTCTCCATTTTATGGTTATAATTTAATGCTGTTGTATCTAACTATATAAATAATGCCACATCTTTTTAATTTTTTTTAAAAACGTATCAATATATTTATCGCATAGTAACATGATCTATGTCGTTAAATAAAGTATACAATAATATCAAATAATAATCATGAAAAGATAATATATTCCGTAATTTCGAGGGATCCTTGTCCGTCTGTCCGTTCGCCCAATCCTGTCAATCAATGCAACCACGCAAGAGTCGTGCTAGGCGTACGTTTTCAAATAAAAAACATAAATAATAAATTAAAAAATTATATTTTTTTATTAAAAATTAATAAAAAATATTTTTTTAACAAAAAACAAGTTTATGCTTATTTATCTCAATTTCATAATTTTTGAAAAAAAATAAAATGACAATTGATTGAGTTTAAGATTGCTTTTTAATAAAAAAATTAACTTTTTTTTGGTCACCAAAGACGGACGAGCACCACGCAATATATGGGGCTTCCTCTCTCTATTTGGGGCTTCCCATCTCTCGTGCATGAGGCCCAATATGGTTCCTCTGTGCTGCCTCCTATGCCTTGGGCCCTCTGCACGTGCTCCCGTAAAGTAAAAACCCAAGATAAATTGGCCTGAACTTGATACTCATTGTGGGGAATTTGTTGTAACACGGCAATCATGTGATTTCGGTGCTTTTGCAAACCAACCAAAAAAAAAAAAAAAAAAAAAAAGCAAAGAAGTAAAAGAAAATGGCAGACGTGCAGTCCAGTCCACTTTGAGGACATTTGATTGAAAGTGTCAAAATCATCCTGTCTGGCTGGCTTGTGCTACGTTGCACGAGCAACATGATTAGTAAGGAAGAAAATGACAAATATAATTCAAAATAAAAATTAAATATCTTATCATATAGTATTTGTATCACTTGAACTTCATAAATCAGTGTATATCAATAAGTATAAGTTCCCAAAAAACAAAAAACCGTAGCCTAAGCGATTTTAAAGAACTAAAAGCATCACATATCGAACATGAATCGGTCGATTTTTCTTGAGGCTAAAGATATTAAACTTGAAAAAACAAGACACGAAATAAAAGATGATATGAATAATGATAGATATTATTCTCGTAATCACTTAAAATTAATGTAGTACACAACTTAACTATTTCTATAAAATGTAAACAACTTCATAATTTACAAGGAGATTACAACTAAAACTATAGTACTCCATTTATTTTCCCGCGTTGAAGTGGAAGTCGATAATAATATTCAATGCCTTGTCTTAGAGGCAACCACAATTTCGGTTGCTGCCCCTACATAAACTAATAAAAATTGTCGGTTAAACTTAACCTTTAATTAATATAACATATAAGCAAATTCTCAATTTTAAGAGACAAATGGACATAATAGACTGTATCAACCAATCAAATTAGCTAACCAAGGCCAAAGGACTTCACCATTTTGCTCAAACGGACATCAGGGAGCGGACCGAAATCGTCATAAGCCCAAAAGAGACTGTTTTAATTAATTCTTAATACAATTAAAAAAATAATTAATTCTTAATACAGTCCATTGCAATGACCACAATTCGGATGGCTATGATCAAAGTGATTCATTTTATAATCAAAACTTTATTTTGTTGCATTTGATCGATATATTCTATATATATATATATATATATATATACCATGGGGACCGACCCATATATGAGCTTGGGAGCTTTAGCCGAACTATAATTTTGGAAATTTTCTTAAAATCTTTATAAATATAAAGTAGACTCATAAAAATTAATTGTTTTTCTCCTCCAATGTTTTTTTTTGTTTGGTTAGTTTTGTGCTCCTATCAAAATTTAAGATTTCGCCGCTCACAATGTGACAATAAATACATAATTAAATATGTATAAATTAATTTTGTTTTGTTGTATGTAACGGTGTTCATCATATATTCTGTTCGATGTGTAAAATATAATATTTACTATAAATTGACTTATCTCAATTTTTATTTGAAATGGACATAATCCTATTCTAATTGAGATAAAGTAACTATAAAGTCAAAGTTCGAAGTCAAATCTGATATTGGTGATGTATGAGACATAAGTGACACACATAAGCTAACACTCCTCCAAGTAAACGAAGATTGATCATTTCCAGCTTGCTCATCAAAGAAGGGCCTTGCTAAGTCCCTTGGTGAAGATAATATTTTAATTCTTTTATTCATAACTTAATAATTATTTTGTATTTAAATTTATGTCGGATTCACGGGTTATTAGTACTGTTATTTTTAAAGGAGATCTCCACTACAACTAAGATATTATATTAAATCATTAATTATGTCTAAAAGTAAAGTAAAAAGACTTTTATAAAGTCTATTTGTTTGAATAGGTGAATGAACAACTCAAAACTTAATTAATTAAGTATATTTTATTAAAAAAAATAATGCTAAGAATTATATTTTTATTAAAAGTCATGTAGGACGGAAAAAGAATTAAAAAGATGTTCTATAAGATTATCCCATGAAAAAATTCCTCTCACGGCGACTCGGACAGTTAATTTGTTGGTATCGGAAATCTCCTCCCGAGAGCCGAGCCAACTCTCCGAGTCGGATCGCTCGTACAGTAGCGTTGGTTATAATACACAACCCCCGTACGACGACGGATAAATAGAGGGACAAGACAGAGACAGATAGAAACAGTAAAAAGAGAAACGGATCCAAAGAGGCGCGAGAGAGAGGTATCCCCGTCATAAAAACCAAAAAGAGAATCTCTCTCTAAGATCCAAAATTTTTTACAGAAAAAACATTAAAACAACAAAGAGAATGCAAATGCCAAAGACTGGAACCCCAACAGCGACGTTACCAGAGTGAAGAAAAGCCAATGTGAGAGAACCCTAAGATCTTCTCCTCTTGGTTTTAGAGTCTTGAATTCGAATCTTCGAAATGGAGGCTCTGACGGAGCTCTGCGACCTGGTGGCGCGGAACCCGACCCAATTTTCAGAGAAGCTAGCGTGGATGTGCAACCGCTGCCCCCAACCCGACTCGCTCTCGTCCGGATCTCCTCGGGTCTCGCGTTCTCAGCTCAATGCCGTTCTCGCCGTGGCCAGATTCCTCTCCAAATGCTCTGATTCCTCGGATACACGACCCAAATGCGTCGTTCTTGAGTTCCTCCACTCCGTTCCCTCCTCCTTCAACCAGTCTTTCTGGCCGCAATCCTTCACCACCGAGTTGATCGCCTCGTTCTTCGCCGATTTCCTGAGCTACGTAGCAAAGGCGGCCGAATTGTCCTCCGATTTCGCCGCCGACATCGCGGAGTTCTCCGGCGACGTCGTTTTGTCGGCGATTGGTGAGAATTCGGCGATTTCTAGGGTTTTCTTGACGGCCTTGTCGCAGAATTTCTTGCCGATTTTGCCCTCTGACGCCGATAGATTGGTCACGTGCTTCCTCGATCAGCTCTCGATCCCGGTCCTTGCCCCCGGCACGCCGAGAGAGCAAGTTCCGGCCACGAATTCCGAGACCTCGTCGGCGCAGAGCTCGCCGTTGAGCGTGAACCATTACCAGCCGAACGAGAGTGAAGCGAGTCCCGGAAATGAGGCGAGCCACTTATCCGGTTCGACGTCGAGTTCGAGGGTTGGGGACGAGGTGACCAGTGCGACGTCGTCAAGGGGGTCGATGGTGATGAATGGGGGCAGCATTTTGTGGAAGAGTGGGAGTGGGGTTGATCAGTTGGGTGTGAATTTGGGGATCAACGACGGAGGTGGAACTCTGTTTAGGCAACAGGTCACTTCGTTCGAGGAAGAGTCCGTGGAGAGCTTGGAGAAGCAAGAAATTGTGTTCAAACTGATTGCCCACATTTTGGACAAGGTCCAAATTGATTCCAGGCTTTTGGAGCAGGTGAGGTTGATCGCCAAGAAGCAGCTCCAGTCTTTGTCCGTTTTTCTAAAGGTAAGGAGGTTTTGGATGTTACCATTTTTGCAACATTTGAAATTTGCATTGTTTTCTTATATGTAGGTCTGTAGGTAGCTAGTGTGTAGTTCATGGGATAATTGGGGATTGAACTTGTTAAAGAGGAAGGGAGAATAAGATAGAGATGGTTGAATTGTTGGTTGTATGAGCAGATTAGGAAGCGGGATTGGAACGAACAAGGGGCGCTTTTGAAGGCCAGAATCAATACGAAATTGTTGGTCTATCTGGCTGCTTCCAAGTTGAAAATTAAGAGTATTGGCGCCCTTGATTCTGATGGAAAATCCACTAAGAGGTTGGTGCACGAGGCAGTTGCATTGTTGATTGATGCTGCTGAAGCGTGTTTGCTCTCGGTTTGGCGCAAGCTGAGAGCTTGTGAAGAGCTCTTTGGTTCCTTGCTCGCAGGGGTTGCACAAGTTGCTGTGGCTCGAGGAGGTCAGCTGCTGCGCGTATTGCTCATCCGCCTTAAACCCATTGCACTGGCTGTTTGTTCACAGGTACATAGTTTGGATGTGTTTTGATTTTGCATCACAATTCCCATGCAATGTGGTAATCTCTCTCTCTCTTTTTTTTTTTTTTTGGGTATTGTATGTTTGTACAATGTAATTGTAACAGGCTGATACTTGGGGCAGTAGCCAGGGAGCTATGTTTGAGAGTGTCATGAAGACTAGTTGTCAAATAATTGAATCTTGCTGGACCAAGGAGCGGGCTCCTGTGGATACTTATATCATGGGATTGGCTACAAGTATACGTGAAAGAAACGATTACGAGGAACAGGTTGGTCTTATATCTAATGAATCTTGCATAGAAATATACATCTCTAATTGTGTGCTTGTGTCTGCATGCCGATTATGCTTGTAATCATATGTTCGAATGTGTATTAAATTTGTGGGAATTATGTTATTGCCTTTTGGGCTCGTTTTGACTTTTCCCCATAATTGTTTCAACCTTTACCTCACATGTGGTTACTGTTGGTGAAGCACAGATATCACTATTATATTGGTTTGAGACTCTAATTATATTAGCAGTATCTATACCTTTGTATTTTCCAATGGGGTGAAAACCTGTTTGATCAACAAGATTTATTGTGTCCTAACTAATCAATATCTTTGAGATTTTTGTGCTTATTTAATTTTATTGTTATACTTAATTTGATTGTATGCATTTTGAATCTTTACCAATTACAGGCTGATAAAGAGAAACAGGCAGTTCCTGTTGTGCAACTTAATGTTATACGCTTGCTAGCTGATGTGAATGTGGCTGTCAAAAAGTCGGAAGTAGTGGACATGATATTACCTCTTTTCATTGAAAGCTTAGAAGAGGGTGATGCTTCAACTCCTAGTTTATTGCGACTCCGAGTATGGAATCTTTGTCTTAAGAGCATGTATCTGCTGATGTGCATTTTACATCTTTTTATCTATTTATTTAGTTTAATATTGGTCAATATAACAGAATCAGATAGCTGTTGCTCCTTCGGTCACATGGTTTCTCAACTCTTCTCTCACTAAATTTACTGCAGCTTCTTGATGCTGTATCTCGCATTGCAAGTCTAGGGTTTGAGAAGTCTTATCGTGAGACGGTAGTTCTGATGACAAGAAGTTACTTAGGTAAACTTTCAAGTATAGGATCTGCTGAAAGCAAAACAGTGGCACCTGAAGCCACTACAGAACGTGTTGAGGTACTCATTGTCTGATAAAGCGCCCTGTGCTTGATAATGTTAAGTTGCTTGACTATATATTTTCTCAAATAGACACTCACTGGTTCAATCACATTACAGACTCTTCCTGCTGGATTTCTTCTGATTGCTAGTGGTCTTACGAGTGGGAAATTGCGTTCAGACTATCGACACCGTTTGCTATCTTTGTGCTCAGATGTAGGCCTGGCTGCTGAGTCCAAAAGTGGAAGGTATAACTCTGTAATGACATTCATGCTGATTGCATGTCATGATGGCGTGTCTTGTGATTTCTCATTTTGATTTATGACATCTCGTGTCAGTCTTCTGGAGGCTTTAGTTATATATTACTTATTTCAACTACCCAATTTTTGTTATTGCATTGCATGTTGGAGATTTCATAGCTGATACTACTGTTTCAGGAGTGGAGCAGATTTTCTGGGGCCTCTGCTTCCTGCTATCGCTGAAATATGTTCTGATTTTGATCCTACTGTACATGTGGAACCTTCACTTTTGAAGTTATTTCGCAACCTATGGTTCTATGTTGCTCTTTTTGGCTTAGCACCTCCCATACAGAAGATTCAGCTACCAACAAAGTCAGTTTCCAGTACACTGAACAGCGTGGGAAGCATGGGTTCTATTGCTCTTCAAGCCGTGGGTGGACCATACATGTGGAATACACTGTGGTCTTCTGCAGTTCTGCGTATTGCTCAAGGGACTCCTCCCCTAGTAAGTTGATTGTGAAGAGTTTTCCTTGTGATGCTTGTTTGTTCTCCATGCTAGTAATTAGTATCTATTGTTTGCTTGCTTTCATATTGTGGGAGTTGTGTTTATCTCGCTGAATGTTTTGTTGCATATAGTAATTGCTTTGTTAGGTTTCTGTTTTGGAGTATTTATGTCAAATTGTATTAGATACTTTATTAGATTATCCTCCTTCATGTCTTCATGTGTCACTGATTGTTTTGTTGCTTATTGGAATCAGTTTGTTAGGTTTCTGTCCTGGAGTAATTGTGTCTTGTCTGGGAGTTGTTTGGTATCTCACTGTGTTTTATTGTGGCTTTGTTAGGTTGCTGTTTTGGAGTATTGTGTCAAATTGGTTTGGATACTCAATTTTTTCAGATTATCCTCCTTCATGTCTTCATGTCTCACTGAATATTTTGTTGCATATTGGTGTCACTTTGTTAGGTTTCTGTCCTGGAGTAATTCTGTCTTGTCTTGGAGGCTCAGTTTCATTAACTTGTACATATGAAAACTTGAAATTTTCTATGAGTGCATGTGAAGCATTGCATTAATGTTGCCTTGCATTGGTGTGCTGACTCTTGCTTGCATAAGGGGTGGGCATCAATGCTCCAGTAATGAGGTGATGCTCCCCTGATAACCTTCATGTTTTGCTTGCCTGTTGAGTGTAGCCACCTCATTTAATGATTGTCAAAGGTTAAGATTGAATAGTGCATGCTGATTCCTGCCTGTCAGGGCCAACATTCAGTAATGGGCCCTTAAACCTTTATTGTTGATTTGATGTTAAGAGACAATTATATAAATTATATAGCTAAGATCTGACCCTAGTTTGTTTTAATTGTAATATTCTTTGTGTATTGGATGGGACATTAAATATATTTTAAGAAAAAAGGGAAAATTTAAAGTGAGTTGAGGACCCTTATACAATAATAGCAAGCAACAAGGCATAAAGCAGACAGATGAAGCGTGGGAATTAAATCAACAATGTCAAAGCTCAATCCAACCTGCGCAATTTGAAGTCTTCTTAGAAACAAACATATATGACTAGTTAAATAAACCAGAATGATTGCCCCTCTCTTTGTGAGAGATTTGCCCTCAAAGGAGTAGCGAACACTCAGGATCTCCGTTGGGAAGATGGTATGGTGTTGTTTCAGTTCTCTTGATTGTGAGTTCTGAATCCCCTTGAGTATATGAAGATATCTTCATTTCATACTAGTATTAATTCTCTATGTTGTGAATGTTAAGCACCCCCAGCTCTCCCGTGGAGCAAAGAGCATGCTTCCCTGAAATACTAGAATTATGAAGAGCTTTATCTTGGTGGAGACTCCCTACTCTCCTAGTTATAAGAGGATGAATGTGATGCTGGCATGCTGCTATTGTGATCTCAAGATAAGCTCCCACTTGCTCCATGCCAAGTTGGCTTAGATTCTAAAAGAAGTTTCTATTAACAACTGGCTTAAGTTTTGTTTTGAGGCTATCTTGATAGGCCTGCAAACACCTACATGGATTGGATTTAGGCCATTGGTCTCTCCAATTTCAGGATGTTACTCCTCTTCAGTTATATGCCTCCTGCAAGTTTTGCCGCCACTGAAATTCAGCAGAAAAGGAAAAAGAATTAGGATACACGCTTTGATGGATCTTCTTAGAACATCAACTACACAGATCATATGAGATCCAGGCTTTAAGCCATTAAATATAGCTACTATTTTGTCAATTTTGTCTTGATAATACGCAAATCAAAGGCTAAACTCATCTAGTTAGTATAATTATTTATTTACTTAACAAAAAATTATTTGTTTTGCTTAGTCAGCACCCTAGGGAAGATCCTTATCATAGATAACCTTAGGAAGCGGCTTGTCATTGTGGTCGATAGGTTTTGTATGTGCAAGAGGAATGAGGAGTCTTTGAATCATCTTCTTCTCCATTGTGAGGTTGCTTGTACCTTATGGAATACTTTTTTTAGCTGCTTTGGGCTGTCATGGGTTATGCCTAGATGAGTGGTTGACTTTGCTTGTTGGTAGACTGGTGGTAGTACTCAGAGTGCTATTATATGGAAGATGATGCCTTCTTGCCTCTTGTGATGCTTTTGGAGGGAAAGAAATGATAGAAGTTTCAAAGATTGCAAGGATATTGGAGGAGCTTTGGTCCTTTTTATTTTATACTCTTTATATTTGGACAGCTACATTGTAGCTCCTTTGGTGCTTATTTTTCATGATTTTTTTATTCTTTTTTCTTCTTCTAGCTAAATATTTCTCTTGTACACTTCATGTGTACCTGGGTTGCGCTTTTCGCTTTTAATGATATTTTGATTACTTATAAAAAAACAAAAATTTATTTGTATAGCTCATTTGGTAATTAAGTGATATGAGATATTGTGTTTGAATATTCTTATTGATGATGATAACAAACGCATCTATGACTTATAAAAAAAATAAAAATAAACGTGTCTGTGACTGGTTGTTGCTATTTATTTGAGGTGTCTCATTCCTGGAAAATCTTGGATAAAGGATACTTTGAAAACTGTTTCACGGATGAAATCTAGGAGGAAGTTGCACTTAAAGTTGAAAACAAGAAGCACCTCTGACGCAACGGTAAGAACTTAATCTAGTGTAGATCTGATCAGATCCAGCAAAAATATGCTACCTTTCAAGCAGATTGACACAAACAAAGGGTACAGGAAGATTTTCAGCAAGAACAACAGAAGATCATTGCAATGATAAAGATAAGATTGAAGTTGGAACAGCAAAAGATCAATTTTTAGGCTTAAAGAGTCTCAAGAAATATTCAGATCTGAAATTTTACGGTTAGATAATAAAAAACTACTTATACTGACTTTAACCCCCCCCTCCCCCCCTTTTTTTTCTTTCTTTCTGATAAGTGACTTAAACCTTTATAATCCCTAAAATCTCAATTCTTTGTCATATGTATAAATAAACGTTAATTGTCCAAACTCATTAAAAAGGTTACATTCTAGTCACTGATACTAAAGACATAATCATAATCAAGACGTAAAAAATAAGAGCGTTATGTGGCAACCCTCAGAGTGCAGTAGTGTGAAAGATGGTGCCGTCTTATCTTTTGTGGTGTCTTAAGAGGGAAAGAAATGATAGAAGTTTTGAAGACCGTGAGAGGACGGTGGTGGAACTAAATTATTTTTTTAGCAATACTCTTTATCTTTGGGCAGCTGCTTTAAACTTTTCTAATGTGCTTGATTTTCATTATTTTCTTGATCTTTTTTCCTTTTCTAGTGTAGTGTTTCTCTCATAAACTTCCTGTATACCTAGGTCCTTTGCGCTTTTTATGAAATTTCGATTACATATAAAAAAAAATAGAGGGTTCTGAAATCTTGCTGCACATTAGGGCTTTCATCAAAGATTAACGCTGCTGTCCAATCAACATGTGTATGCAAACGTTCCGTATAAAAAGAACATTCTTTAGCACTTGCACTGAACACTTGGTGTGTATGATTCTCTTGACTGGTTTGTTAATATGTTGTAAAGTACTCAACTTTACTGAACTCCATTTTTTTTCATCCTCCATTGCCTCATGGGGCATATTCAATGGTTCTAATATCATACAAGGAGTTTTCTTCCTTGAGGCTACCTTCTTGGTATGTCCAAGGGTTTGAGGTCGTCTTCTGGTATCTCCATATGGGCTTCAGAAAGTCCCTGTTAAAGAAGAGCTTGTACAGCCTGTGACAGAGCTTCAATCTAACGACTCATCTCAGTCATTTCTATCTTCTACCCTTAATTTCATCTACCACCAGGACTTCCGCCGCGAGCATCATAGCTTAAAGTAGCAATGTTAAACTCAAATCTTAATTCTTTTGCGCAAATGTAGGATCTTTTGCCCAAATATGTATCTTTTTGTTTACTTCCTGTGTTCTTAGGGGCGCCTTACGCTTTTTCTGAGTTTTTAATTTGATTGGATTATTACTTACCAAAAAAAATATGAATCTTTTGTGCTAATGCCACTTGATACATACAAAGGGATTAAACAAATTTCCCTGTAATATAACAAAAGATTATAGCAAAGATAGAAATAATATTAAAGTTGGAACAACAAAGGATTAATTTGTAGGCTCAAAGAGTCCCAAAAAAATTCACATCTTAAATTTTATAAAATAGATAAGAAAATTCTGCTTACAATGACTCAAGGGAGGCTATTTTGTAATAGCCTTTGGTAATCCTAAAATTTCATTCTATCATCACACATGTAACAAATAAAACCTAATCATCTAACTCGTCAAAAAGCCACATGCTAGTCACATGACCTTTTAAGATTGATTTACTCATTAAAAAGAAAACAGGATACTAAAAACATGACATAAAATGGACTAAGCTTATGCTATCTAGTGGGATGGACAAAGTGGACTAATGAGCCTGAGTTGCTTTGGGCCTAGATACTCTGCGCTAGCTTCCCTAAATAGATACTTTAGTAATGTACTTTGTATGTCCTTATCGTTTCGTTGTCTTGCTCGTGAACTGAAAGCTAGATGGATGCAGGATCACTTACCTGAGTAGATATATGAGTATGACCCTATGGTCTTGTGAGCAGACATATTAAAATGTCATTTTTTTCCCGTATGTAATTAGTTATGCTATTTGTGTTTGCTTTTGGTTTGGCACATTGTGAGTGTGCACTTGTTAGTCTTTAAGGATTTACTTTGTTTTTGTGTTCTCTAGTATTTGGAAGCCCATGAGGCAATGCTATTCAGATACCTGAATCTCACCTCCTTGTTTATCACATGAATTGACATTAGTAATTTGAGTGAATATTTGAGGGTTTTCTGAAGTTGAAAAATGAAACTATAATTTCTGATGCATAGGATATGCATATCATCACTAGATGATGCTTTGTGTAGGGAGGGCCAATTGTCTAGCTGTTGGCTGGTTTTCTCGGCTTCAGTGTTTTGAAGATTCTGCTTACATTGAATATACTAATTTCTTTTTGGACTGGCCATTTAAAGTTAGGGTGTATATGTATTATCCATCTTAAAAAATGCCTATATTTTTCATTTTATGTGAGGATTTGTTTCTTTCTAGGTTGTTAGCTCCGTGAAATGGCTCGAAGATGAATTAGAACTCAATGCTCTTCACAACCCAGACAGTCGTCGAGGGAGTGGCAATGAGAAAGCTGCTGTAACCCAGAGAGCTGCTCTTTCTGCTGCTCTAGGAGGGCGAGTTGATGTTGCAGCAATGAGCACGATTTCAGGTTAGATAAATTACTCACTATTTTATTTTGAATGAAGTGAGATTTTCTCTTTCATCTACCGTTTGCAAATTGGCATGTCAATGCTATTGATATTGAGGAAATAGGCTTTTTTGGATTTCGTTTGGTGAATTCACTATATACCCATTTGATGTCTGAAACATTGTTTTTCTATTCATTTACAGGTGTAAAAGCTACCTATCTTCTTGCAGTAGCTTTTCTGGAAATTATACGCTTCAGCAGCAATGGTGGCATCCTTAACGGTGGCACTGTTGTGACTACTTCTAGAAGTGCCTTCAGTTGTGCCTTTGAATACCTAAAAACACCAAATCTCATGCCAGCTGTCTTGCAGTGTTTAACAGCAATTGTCCACAGGGCATTTGAAACAGCAGTATCGTGGCTGGTATGTCTATGTTTTCTATAAAGCTTTTGAAGCAAATTCTTTTACATTTAGAACACAAAATGCCTTTAGCAATGTGCCTTGGGCTTGCACTTCCTTTGCAGTCTATTGAAGTAAATATTTGCTTTTTAATGTTGCCGGGGACGTTCTTGTGCTGTTCTTCAACTTTCCTTCTCAAAATAAACTCGTCCTATCTTAGATGATGGTATAAATTAGTTGAAGTGAAATTATATATATATATATATATATATATATATTTACTATTTGCTGCTCTCTCACTCTCTCTCTCTCTCTATCTCTCACTCTCTCTATGTGTGTGTGTGTATACATATATGCTATGTGAACATCACTTTTCCTTTGATCTTGGTTCAGGTGGATCGAATATCTGATACAGGTGATGCAGCTGATGTCAGAGACTCAACTCTTTATGCCCATACCTGTTTTCTCATCAAAAGTATGTGCCGGAGGGATGAACAGATACGGGACATTGCTGTGAACCTGCTGACTCAGTTGAGAGATAGGTTTCCGCAGGTAATGTCTTATTGGTAATGCTATTCTCATTTATACCTATGCTTTGTTGTTATTTTTAATTTTGCGTAATACATTTGAAACTAATGGAACCCACATGAATGCAGGTTTTGTGGAATTCATCTTGTCTAGATTCACTTCTGTTCTCAATGCATAATGAGTCACCTTCTGCTGTTGTCAATGATCCTGCTTGGATGGTGGCAGTTCGTTCTTTGTACCAAAAGATTGTTCGAGAATGGATCGTCAAATCACTTTCATATGCTCCTTGCACTAGCCAGGGTCTTCTACAGGTTTGCAAATATACTTGTTGGTCTCTGGTGGTCGTGATTATGAACACTGAAACAGTTTGGTATTTTGAAATTTACCCAATGGAGGTTTTTTTTCTTCATTTGGGGTCCGTTTGGGTTTGTAATTTCAAAAAGTGCAATTTGAAACGTGATCTTTAAAAATGTAGTTAAGTGTTTGGCAAAATCGCAGCTTAACTTTTAAAATTGTAATTTAGCCTTTAAAATTGTGCGTTTTCAAAAAAACACTACCTTACCTACGATTTAAAAACGCATATTTTTTGTGTTTTCAAATCGCAATTTTTTAAAAACACAATCTCAAACACACCCTTAGAAGTTTAGATATAATCTCATTTTCTTTCCAGCATCATTTTTTTTTTGTTGGTTCTATCTACTGCTCTTTCTTTTCTCCTCTCTCCTTCCCCAAAAAAAAGAAAAAATCATTTAGGGTCTTTTTAGTTGTCCTTCGAGTTATATGATATGATTTGAATTAATTATTAAAAAAGAAAAGAAAAGTTGTTCTTCGAGTTATGAATGGCCCTATACATATTTCGTGTGTAATTGATACACCAATAAATAACTCTAGATGGGACAGTCCGAGTATGGTAATCATTGTGAAAAGATTTTAAACACTTTCATGAAATGATTCAATTGTCGTCATAGTTAAAACTCCTATTTTCAAAAACGGATGATTTGGTTCATCTGATTCCTTGCAAAAAGATGAATGAAACAATTCATATTTATTAGTACAATCTAAGTAACATTCTTTTATCATTACTGTTACTACCACTATTAGTTTCATTAATGTTATAATAGACATCTTTGTCTGAAATTTTTAGTTTTGTTACATTTGTTCATGGATTTTGTTTGTACAATACAGGAAAAGCTTTGCAAAGCAAACACATGGCAAAGAGCACAACATACAACTGATGTGGTTTCTCTTTTATCTGAGACAAGAATTGGAATGGGTAAAAATGATTGCTGGGCAGGCATACAAACGGCAAATATTCCGGCAGTCATGGCTGCTGCAGTTGCAGCATCTGGAGCAAACTTAAAATTAACAGAAGCCTTTAACTTGGAGGTACTCAGTACTGGTATAGTCAGTGCAACAGTGAAATGCAACCATGCTGGAGAGATTGCTGGCATGAGAAGGTTGTACAATAGCATTGGTGGATTTCAATCAGGTGCTTCAACGGGCTTTGGGCTTGGGGTTGGCATTCAAAGGTTGATATCTGGAGCATTTCCCCATCAGCCACAAGCCGAGGATGACGTTTTCAATGCGATGCTGCTTACTAAATTTGTACGTTTACTTCAACAATTTGTTAACAGTGCAGAAAAAGGTGGGGAATTGGACAAGTCACAATTTCACGAAACTTGTTCTCAGGCCACTGCGTTACTCCTGTCAAATCTGGTAAAAATATATTTTCAATTTTCATGTGTATTTTTACAGAATGGAAGAGTCTTCTATGAAACCATGTTCTCTTCATCTCAATTCTTTTATTTGGCAGGGTTCTGAATCAAAATCAAATTTAGAGGGGTTCTCACAACTTCTACGTCTTCTTTGTTGGTGTCCGGCTTACATTTCTACACCTGATGCAATGGAAACTGGTGTTTTCATTTGGACGTGGTTGGTTTCTGCTGCACCTCAATTGGGATCTCTTATACTTGCCGAGCTTGTTGATGCATGGTTATGGACAATTGATACAAAGCGAGGTCTTTTTGCCTCTGAAGCAAGGTGTTCAGGGCCTTCTGCAAAATTAAGGCCTCACCTTGTTTCTGGGGAGCCAGAAATGCAGCCTGAAACTGATCCTGTTGAGCAGATAATTGCTCATAGACTATGGCTTGGATTTTTCATTGATCGCTTTGAGGTTAGAAATTACTGAAGCTCTCTCTCTCTGTCTCTCTCTCTCTCATTTATGTTTCAGTGTTGTGTATTCATTTTTGTTCTTTTTCCTCCATGTTGGTGGGTGTGGGGTTACTGTGCTTTATGGTTCTTAAGCTTGAACCCATGGTTGCCTTCCTAAGGAAGAGAGCCTTAATCAGTGCAATTGTTAAATTTATTAAGTATTGTTATAATTATAATGGCTGTATGCAATCTAAATTGCAAGATATCTCTAGCTTGTTAGGTCATTTGTAGGATAATTTCATTAAGTTAAATTCTCAACTTATTTTGGTTTTGAATTGGCGCTTTTGTGCATGACATTTTGTTTTCATCAATCTTGTCTCCATTTTATTCATCAAAAAAAAAAAATCTCACCATTTCAGCGGTCTTCTATGACCTCCATCATAGTTGAACCGGTGTCTTTATTCCTATTGTACTAATGTGGAGCATTTGGAGAGAAGGAAATCAGCGTTTTTTTGAGGATTGCAAGTCGAATGTGCTACGATTAAAATTCTCTTTTTTTGAGATCTCTTTTTGATATTTCGATTACTTATCTTTTTTTTTTCTTCCTCTTATGTTGTAGTGTTAACTTCTTAGATTTTCAAATCCATTAAGGTGGTTGCTTCTATTTTATACTTTTCGTGTACGAGAGCTTTGATCTTCTTCTAATAAATTATTATTCATTAAAAAAAAGAAAGCAGTAATCTGGTTACATTGTTTTTCTGGTAAAAGAGAAAATACTGGTCACATGGCCGTCAGGGTAGGAGTATTTCATTTTGCTGATGGGAGTATGGCTATCAGAGCAAGAGTATTCCATTTTGCTGATAGGAGTACTAATTGGTTCCTTCCCTGATTGTCATCCATTAAGGAGTGGGGCATCAAAAAATTACTGCGCTTTTGACTTTAGGATACTTGAGCATTATTTGTGCAATCCACGATGCTGGCTTGTAAGGTGTTTGTTCTTCCCTGTGAAATATATCACATGTATGGAAGCTCACTCGAGTGATATTTTGGATCAAAATGCGTAGAAGTACCTGTGATTAATGAGGAGGATAACTTAGTTGCCTGGCCATCTGTGTCCTTTTCCTGTGTATTATCATGGATTGAGTTATGGTAGATATTCAGCTACGTCTTCTGCATTTCCCACTTTATTCTCTTAACTGACTTCTTTGATCTCCAGTTGCTTTTCCTCATTGTGTAAATGCTTATCTTCAAGTAATGCTGGTTCTTCCATAAATTGTTTCGTTCATCTTTAATTGTAGTGGTTTAAATGAACATAATAAAAGAAAATGGCAAGTGGATATTTCTGGAAATTGTAAGAAAGTCATTCTTTTTGAATAAGGTAAATATTGGAAGTGGTCTTAATTAAATTCATCAAATTTAATTAATTTTCTTTCTTCATCAAATTTAATTAATTTTCTTTCTTAGAATTTGCAGACTATGAGCATATAGATCATAATACATATGGGTTTGGATATATCGTGCAAGTGGAAATTTGAAATCTTGAAGACAATACTTCAAACACTTGAAGATGGCATGTTATTTAACCCAGTTCCAAGCTTAATATATGACATGATGAATGATTGATAATCCCAGTTCTCTCATTTATGTTTTTTCTACTGGACTCAGTGCTTCCATATTATAACTAATTCCTGAATTCTTTTCTTATCATATTGCCAATATACAACCACTAAAGCTGTTTTTCAACCATTATTAGCTCGTTTCTTGAATCTCTTTTATTTACATCAGGTATACATGGATTTCAACAATGATTGGCCAAATTGTGTGGACATCTTCTTCTATTTGGATGTTGCTTCATTTAGTTGAAGTTTATATTCTTTTCCCTGTTTTATTAGATTTCTATGGTTTTTGGTTGTATAGGTAGTTCGACACAATAGCGTTGAGCAACTCTTGCTCCTTGGTCGGTTGTTACAAGGGACCACAAAACTCCCTTGGAACTTTTCACGCCATCCTGCAGCCACTGGTACTTTTTTCACTGTCATGCTTCTTGGGCTAAAGTTCTGCTCATGCCAGTCCCAGGGCAATCTGCAGAATTTTAAAACAGGGCTTCAGCTGCTGGAGGACCGGATTTATAGGTGATCGCAATTGACTCTTTACTTTTGTTTGGATTCTGCTTTTTTAGTACTTCATTGGCTTTTATCTACTAGCATCTCTACTAGCATTTTCTCCACATATGCATAACAATTACTCGTCCTTGTACTGAGAAACTTTGAATCATTGTTTTTATTGATTTTTAACCTTCTCTGCTTTTGGATTTATGCATAGCCTGAATTGCAAACTAAGATACTTTTGACATGGTCTTCAATTTTGATGCTTTGTATAGGCAACTATAATAATTACATTTTTTCCCAATTATTAATACAACGATAAGGATAGCTAGCATCATCTTTTTTTTCTTTTTTCTTCCAAGAGTCAATGTAGGTTCTGGTTAACATGATATTGTATTTAGTCAATATTTTTGAAAGTACTCAGTTTGTAAGCTTTGTACTGCTGATGGTCTGTAGTTAGAGAATTGGCTGCAAGCATGAAAATGAAATTTCTGGTAATATTAATTTTGCAATTTAATATTGAACTTCTGATATTGAGGCTTACAGCTGTTTATTGGTTAAGGATAGTTGAATTTAACATCCTAATTTGGAGTTTGGACACTTGTCTAATAGTCTTGGTAAAGTGTTGCACTAGAGCACAGTTTCCTGTTTAGTGAACTTGCATATGTTTTTGGAATTGAATGTTTTCTTTGGTGTATGTTACAGGGCCTCTTTGGGCTGGTTTGCTTATGAGCCTGAGTGGTATGACATGAACAATATGAATTTCACTCAGAGTGAGGCTCAATCTGTCTCTTTATTTGTTCACTACCTTTCAAATGAGCGAGTAGATGCTCTTCAATCTGATTCAAAAGCACGGGCACGTGAAAATGGAAGTTCATTAATTGACATGGTAAGGTGATTATAGTTGCAGCACATGGAATCTACAGTGACTGAGGGTTTTGAGACATCGCTCTTCATCCTTAAAAAAACACATCCTCCTTTAGTTTTTAAGCAGTGTTCTTAATTTTTTTTTTCCTCCTGTCAATTGTGCAATTTGTCCTTAGAATTACTTCAATATCTGCAGAATGATCAGTATCACCCTGTCTGGGGCCAGATGGAGAACTATGCAGTGGGAAGAGAAAAGCGAAAGCAGCTACTTTTAATGCTATGCCAGCATGAGGCCGATAGGCTAGAAGTTTGGGCTCAACCCCTTAACTCAAAGTAGTGTTTTATCCTACTGGAGAATGTTCTCATCATGTTCTTTTTTTTTTCCTCTCTTTTTAGGTGTCTTTTTGAGCCTTTATGGTACAGAGACGATTCAATCTAGGGATCAAATATTTTAATTTTGTATTTCCATTCACTTTTCAGGGAAAATACATCTTCCCGGCCTAAAATTAGCTCAGAGAAATGGATTGAATACGCTAGGACAGCTTTCTCTGTGGATCCTCGGATTGCTTTTTCCTTGGCCTCAAGGTTCCCGACAAACGTATATTTGAAGGCTGAAATAGTTCAGCTGGTTCAGGTATGTCTACCTCATTATCATGAATCTTTGGTGATGGCAGGACATCTTCACTTTGTCACTCAAGGGGATTTTATATTATGTGATATCTTAAATTCAGTGGCATTTTTCTTGCAGTCTCATATGGTGGACATCCGCTGCATACCTGAAGCATTACCATATTTTGTCACCCCAAAGGCAGTTGATGAAAATTCTGCACTTTTGCAACAATTGCCGCACTGGGCTGCTTGTTCAATTACACAAGCTCTTGAGTTCCTCACTCCTTCTTATAAGGGTCATCCGCGTGTTATGGCATATGTTCTTAGGGTTCTGGAGTCCTATCCTCCCAAAAGAGTAACCTTCTTCATGCCACAGCTCGTGCAGGCCCTGCGATATGATGAAGAGGTTAGATATCTAAAAGACGTTTATGGTTTTCTTTGTGAGTGTAGGTGTGGTTGTGGTGTGTGTAAATATTTTTTCATTTGTTGCATTAATAACCCAAGCATGAGCATTTGATGCTAGATTTTTTGTTCTTAGATGTTGGACAGGTTTATCCCAATCTAATTCGATTTAATTTGGGTTGGCGGAGTTCTGGGGCAATTCAAACCATCCTGAACCCTATTAAATTATAAGTGGTTTTTACATGCCGTGGATTATTTGCCAATTCAAACTAAAAATTATCTTCATTTTGAATAAATTATGTGGCATGAAACCAACAAAGATATTGAGGAAAGCAAATATTTTAGGTTAAACTGCAGTTTTTTATACCAATTTATTGATTGTCATTTTTTTCCCCTTTGACCTACCAAACTAAACTTGCGCAGCCCAGGAGAATCCAATTCAGTACAAGCACAAGTTTTATTCATCTGCAGGCCAAATATGCCATTATGAATACGTCATATCAATATTTGTGAATGTCTTAATTTTTCTGATTTTTACTTCATCATTTTGCAGAGGTTAGTACAGGGATATTTGCTCAGAGCAACTCAAAGAGATGATATATTTGCTCATATTCTGATGTGGCATCTACAGGTGTGGAAAATTTCCAACTGTGACTACAACAGCTGTAGTTAACTGTTTTAGTATTCATTTCTTTTATTGGCCTAAATTATAATAGGATGGTGTCTGATCAATGTCAATAGGGTCTCGCCTCTTTTTAGATAAATAGTTAACCTTTCAATAAGTGAAGCATTTCTTTTACGATTGACAACGGAGTAAAATTAGGAAATTGACACTTCTTTTTATTAGAAAGTAAGGATTGTTTTTGGGCTCATATATGTAACACTATTCATCATCTCCGTATAAATCTAAGCGAAGATAGAGATATTTTTACTTCGCTAAACCAAGCAAAATTTAAAGTTTGTTTATCCTAATGCTTGATAGATTTATTTGAGTAGTTCACATCTATAAATATAAATAATATGACCATGCCTGTAAAAAGGGGTGAAGCCTAATCAACCTTGATTGGCACTGCCCTATCACAGTCTATCCTTATTTTATTTGTTTATCTGTTTATTTTTCCTTCATTGTATTATTGTATTTGTGATGAAAACTGCAAAATATAATGTGCTTTAACAGTAAATCTATTTTAATTTCTATTCGATCAAGCACTAAATTTAAGAATGGCAGGGTGAGGAGCCGCCAGAATCAGGGAAAGATGCCGCCTCTGGGAAGGTATGTCTGCATGTGTGTTTAGTGTGCTTCAGGTCAAATAGAACATGACAGTTTATTTATGATGCAAGCTACATTCTCAATGCTATTTAAATTATTATCATCAATGTGATGGAGGTAAAATGCTGTTTCATAATGTGTATATAGAGATATTACAGTATTGGAAGTGTTGGATATTGAACTGTAAGCTAGGTGCCTAAGTTGTGGTTGCTTCGGGGAAGGTTATAGTATAAGAAGATAGCATAGTTTAGTTTTAGTGATTCAAATTCCTGATGTACTTGTACATATTACCTTTTCTAAGGTTCCTTTCAGAGCGGCTTTCTTTGCTTATAAGAAAAATCCTTACTATAGATAACCTTAGGAAGTGACATTTCATAGTTGTCAATTGGTGCTGTATGCGTTAGAGGAACGAGAGTATGTGGATCATCTTCTTCTTCATTGTGAGGTTGCTTGTGCTTTATGGAATGCTATCTTTAATTGTGTTGGGTTGGCTTAGGTCATGCCTAGACAAGTATTAGACTTGTTTGCTTGTTGGAAGGGGTTATTTGATAGCCCTCAGAGTGCAGCTGTGTGAAAGATGGTGTCTTTATACCTTTTGTGGTGTCTTTGGCGGAAAGGAAATGATAGAAGCTTTGAGGATTGCTAGAAGATGGTGGTGGAGCTTAAGTATTTGTTCTTCCATACTCTTTATCTTTGGACAGTTGCATTTGTTTTTTCTAATGAGCTTAGTTTTTATGATTTTCTTGTTTTTTATTTTTTATTTTCTTTCTAACTAAGGGTTTCTCTTGTATACTTCCTGTGTACTTGGGTAACGTTTTTTGCTTTTTAATAATACTTTGATTACTTATAAAATAAATAAAAAATTACCTTTTCTAGATATGCTTACAAGGTAAGATGTGTTTCATGACTCTGTTTTGTTATCAGTAGTTTGTACAATTTTCAATCTTTATGGTTAGTTTTTATGTTTTCTTCTGGTTGTCTGTTACTAAATGCTGAAAATTTCTATCTATTCCCTCTGTCATTTCAGAATAGTTCGTTTCAAGCACTGTTACCAATTGTTAAACAGCACATTATTGATGGTTTAGCTCCCAAGGCACTTGACTTGTTTAAAAGAGAATTTGATTTCTTTGACAAAGTTACATCGATATCTGGCAAACTTTTTCCGTATAACAAGGAAGAGCGCCGAGCTCGTATCCGAAGGTATGTTTCTTATATGTTAATTTTTAAGCCCATAGTATTGCATCTAACAGTTGATGTTGAGGCTTAACTTTCTATGACAGTGAGTTGGAGAAAATTGAAGTGCAAGGAGAAGGCCTCTATTTACCAACTGCTCCTAACAAGCTTGTCAGGGGCATTCGGGTGGATAGTGGAATACCCTTACAGTCGGCAGCAAAAGTCCCAATCATGATTACATTTAACGTGGTAGATCGGGATGGGGACCAAAATGATTCAAAGCCCCAAGCTTGCATTTTCAAGGTAAGCTGTTCTGTTGAAAATTTTCATTGATATCCACCTGAGTTAGACCCAAAAATTCCAATTTTGAATGCATATGTAAAATTTAACCAATTATTGCAAATTTAAACAAAGCCTCTCAAGTTTACTGGCCTTTTTGTTTTCTATTTTTTTTTTTTTGTCTAGCACCACGCTCATCATAAATGGTTTTGAATGAATTTATTGTTACAAATTCCACTAAAGCCAAGGCTAATATTTTTTTGACCTTAAAGGAATAAGTAGAAATTACATTATATTTGAGATTCTACCCAACTATGTGTTAATACCTAGGGGTGTAAATGCGGGCAAATATTAACCGCATGCATCCGCACATGCGGATGTGGATAGCAAAAACCATTATTGGCATATGCGGATGTGGATAGCAAAAACCATTATTTGCATATGCGGATGCGGATAGAGGTTTTAAGGTATGTGGATGCAGTTATTAACCACATAGCCTTTATATATATTTTGATAAGTAAGTAATTTTTTAAAAGCGTAAGCGCCCCAAAGTACACAGGCAGTATACACAAGAGGCACAAACGCCAACCCTCAAACCCAAAGTCCAAACCCTCAAACTCAAAGCCCAAACCCTACAAGCAGGAAATCCACGAGCCCTAAACCCGAAGCCCAAACCAACAAGCAGGAACCCTCGGGCCAAAACCTACAAGCAGCAGACCCTCGAATCCAAAACCCGAAGCCAAACCCACAGCAGGCCCAAAAACCCAAAGCCCAAACCTACATGTAGGAAATCCACGAGCCCTAAACCGAAGCCCAAACAACCAGCAGGAACCCCTCGGGCCCAAACCCGAGGCCAAACCTACAAGCTGGAAACCCTCGAGCCCAAAACCCGAAGCCCAAACCCACATGCAGGCCCAAAACCCTCGAGCCTTTATATATAATATATATATACTATATATATATATATATATATATACTATATATATTATACTTAATTAATTCACCAAAATGACATCGTGTTGGATTAGGTATAGGTTATGTTTGCCAAAATGATGACGGTTTGCAAAAGTAATGTGAAATCAATATATTTTCAAAACATTAGGGCTTAAAAAAAAATGAAAACAAGCCCAAAACACTTAGGAAAACATGATGCGGATGTGGCTGTGGATATTGCAAATAACCACGTCTGCAGCCGCATCCACATGTACACTAATAATCCCAATAAAGTTGGGGTTGGCTTTAATGGATCCCCATGAACTAATCAGGATCAGCCTATCTGATGACCAATCCTAAGTTCTTTAGGAGTTGTTATGCATGGCTTAACTGAGTTCTCTTTTTCAAGGTCGGAGATGATTGTCGACAGGATGTTCTTGCTCTTCAAGTGATAGCACTTCTTCGAGACATATTTGAAGCAGTTGGACTTAATCTCTATCTGTTCCCTTACGGTGTTCTCCCAACTGGTGCGGAGAGAGGCATAATTGAGGTGAACTTTTATCTTACTATTTGATTTGAAGGATTCTACTTGAGTGCATGCATATTCGCATGTAGTACACATGTGGTGCTTATAGTTTTCATGCCAAAATGTTACATGGACAATTACTAAATTACCACTTGGAGACTAGAATGTGGGAGTTCATCTACTTCTAAATAGTTTCCTTAATAATTAAAGATATTTCTTGTGTAGATTTACACATCAATGCAGCAAGTGACAGATTACTTCTTTCTTTATTCTACTTTTTTGGGATTGTTAAGACTCCAATATATAAAATTGGAGAATAGGGAAGATTTGAAAATTGTGGTTCTTTTTCCTCATTGTTTTTTCATAATTAGCTTTTCTAGAATTTCCTCATTGAATATGGATGAAGTTGAAAGTTAGAATTGCTGTATCTCCATTCGGGTTCTAACAAGTTAGTTTTTTAATTTCTTGCCCAAAATTAAAGCAAGAGGGCTAAATATCCTTTTGACCTGGATTTTGTTATGACAAACCAACTAAAGTAGAAAAAAAAATAGAAGCCTTAAATTTCAATTAAAATTGACTCTTAGTTGAAGGTGCTTGTAAGCTTAGTCTCTTGGTTGTTTGTATCATAGGCCTGTGATGGGCATTTTGCCATTACCAGGATGTAGGGTTTTATTTTATATGGTCCTACCACTCATTCTGCATGGCATGGACCAAGTGGCCTTTTCAGCGGTGTGAAGAGTCAGTTTGTTTTGTTCTTTGATATTGAATCCACTGAATTTGTGGGGCTATTCAAGATTAAAAAGCTTAGTTTATTTCTGGCTGCTGCCACGAGGCTCACTTCATTCAGGTTTGAAAATTTGGGTAGCATGCCATAAGTTATCTCAAGACTCTGGGCCTGGAAGCCTGACATACAGTTCAACCTGCCTGTGCTAGTTTTTAACTCCCGTGTTGCAAGATCCTTGTAAACATCTTCTCCATTGTGAGGTTGCCGGTGCCTTACTGGATGTCTTCTTCAGTTGATTTGGGTTGTCTTGGGTTACGCGGACAAGAAATCGACTTATATGCGTATTGGTGGATGGTCGGAGTGCTTGGAGTGTTGCTGTATAGAAGATGGTGCTTTTATGCCTTTTGTGGTATCTATGGAGGAAAATGAATTATAGAAGTTTTGAGAGTCATGAGAGGACTTTGGAGGAGCTTAAGTCGTTATTTTTTTATACTATCTATCTTTGGATAGCAGCTTTTGTTTATTCCTTGGTGATTAGTTACTATGATTTCCTTGCTCTCTTTTCTCGTCTTAGTTAGATGTTTTTTCATGTATATTTTTTGTGTACTTGGGGTGCCTTACGCTTTTATTGATATCTTGATTACTTATTCAAAAAAAAAAGATATTGGTAAAAAAATAAAAATATGAATTAAATTAAAACAAATGAAACTGCGACTGAAAAAAATCCAATATTTGGGAAAAGTTATAAGAAACTGTGAAATACTTGCTCCTTAAGTCTAGCATTGGAAATTTGCATTTTATAAAAGATAAAAATCTTTTACTAGTTCCAGAAGATTTAACAATATTTTGCTTACTCTTGATGGGTTATTCTTTGAATCATCTCTTTCAGCATAAATGGATTGAATAAAATAGTATATGTCACTTCCTTCTCTAAATGCTATCTTATCTTGCAGGTTGTGCCTAATACACGAAGCCGAAGTCAAATGGGTGAAACGACAGATGGTGGTTTATATGAGATTTTTCAACAGGATTACGGTCCAGTTGGCTCTTCAAGTTTTGAAGCCGCACGTGAGAATTTTATCATTAGCAGTGCTGGTTATGCAGTTGCCAGCCTTTTACTTCAACCAAAGGATAGACACAACGGGAATCTTCTTTTTGACAAGTATGATCTATCTTTTTCCATGATTTTATGGGTGTAAATTGTGATAATTACGGGATTTATTTCGATTTAGCTATCTGTTGCGACAGGACAAACCTAAATTGGTTATTTACTTTGTTTAATCTCATTAGCCAATTCCAAATAATATTCTTGAAGAACTATATAATTGTCTTTCCAAATACCATTACAAAGATCGTGTAGAAATACATCCAATTCTAATGTACATGTCAATGCAGTGTGGGGAGGCTTGTTCATATCGATTTTGGTTTCATCCTGGAAACTTCACCGGGTGGAAATATGCGCTTTGAAAGTGCACACTTTAAGCTGAGCCATGAGATGACACAACTACTAGACCCATCAGGGGGTATGAAAAGTGAAACTTGGATCCAATTTGTAAGGTAGTGAGGACATGTTTGTTCATGAATAAACTTCTTATTTAGATCAAACTTAATGGCTTTGTTGTATTTGTGAACCAAACTCAAGTACTTGCTTTTTTATTGTATCTCCACAGGTTATGCGTGAAGGGGTACCTAGCTGCCCGCCGTTATACGGATGGGATTATCAACACAGTATCGTTAATGCGAGATAGTGGATTACCGTGCTTCAGCAGGGGTGACCCCATTGGAAACCTTCGCCGGAGATTTCATCCTGAGATGAGTGAGCGGGAGGCAGCCAATTTCATGATCCGTGTGTGCACAGATGCTTACAACAAGTGGACAACTGCTGGCTATGACTTGATACAATATCTGCAGCAGGGCATTGAGAAATAAAAAAAAAAGGAGTTTTGGAGCTAGACTTCATTTGTACATGATTGGTTGTATTTCTATCGTATAATTGTCATATAGCTGCGATTTTTCCTGGGGGATGCCCACTGTAGTAGTGTTGAGGTGAGTACTGTAAAAACGGCTAACACAGAATTGAGATCTCTGTAACCTAGTACTGGGATTCCTCCTGAGATTTGTAAAAATATAGTTTGTAGTTTATATTTATTAATGAAATTCACAGGTTGTTGTGTTTATTTGGCAAACAAGCATGTCTAAAGCAGTTAGACAAAATACAAAAGTACACTGTTAAGAAGAGAGGTGGATATAATTGTTCCAGCATAGGGTGCTGCTTCTCATCTTGATAACACAATTTAGTTGAATTTTTGGTTTGTAAAGATATTGAGCAGAAAGTTTCCTTTTTTCTTTGTTGACATTTAGAATGATTAAGGTAATTGGAGGAGTTAAATAGAAAGCGAGGTATTGAGTATGCCATACTTCACATCAAGTAAACCCTTTATATGGTTCATTTTATGTTCAAGCAGATACTTCAAAATAGAGTTTTTTTCATTCAATTTATTACAGTAAACTTTTATATATGATACACCATCAAAGTCTTTTTACTCTTTTCTCTCCCGTCTGTCTGTCTGTCTCTCTCTTAACTTTCGCAATAAAAAAAATGTATTGCAAAATAATATTTAAAGAAAATAGAGTGTGATAGATAATTTGTTAGAGTTAGTTTTAAAAAATTAGTAGCTAAAATAAAATAATATACATTTTGAGTAGTTAAAATAATTACTATTGCTAGAGATGCTTTATGTGCTGATGACCTAAAGGGTTTAAAGGGTAAATTTTTCCAACTTCTCAGCATTTAGGGTGAAAACGTGAGTTTTTAACAATAATAATAATAACTCGATACTTTTAAGAATGATTTTTTAAAAGGCTAATGCTATATACCACACCATCCACTCTTATATCAACTATTGTTAAAAGAAAAAAAAAAATCAATGATGGATTAGCAGTGTCACAATAGTGATATAGTATATATCATTATTTAAAAATCACTTCAAAAAAAAAGGCAAAACTTCTCTTACCTCATGATATTTCGACACTTTTGTAATCATATTTTTTAAAGTTTAAAAAGTTACAATATTGAATTCTCATGTTTTAAAAATTTGCAATGTCATATTTAATGTCACATTTACCGTTAAGATTTACGGTTAAATCAAACGGTCAATTGGTGAAATGTCACCATTACCTATGTAAAACTTTTAAAAATATGAAATTACTCTAATTAAATAATTAAAAAAAAAAAGGAACCGTGGGTCAGCCATGGAGCAAAAAATAGAACATGAGAAATGCTATATAACATATAGCACATCTTCGTTATAAAGTTTTTGAAGGAGGCACAGATGTTCTACCTCAGCCGATTGGAGCACACCTTTCGCGTGCCGCCAAGTCTCCTTAGCCTTCCCGGCGAGGAAGCTGTTAAAGGAGAGCTTGAAAAACTTTTCGTAGACAAGGTTTGCTCTATGGTTTTCTCAATTCACTGTGTTTTTTACTGTGATCAATCAACCATTGTTGACGTCATCTGAAAGGCTCCATTATTGTTGTGTTGAAGGTTATTGCAACCTTGGGTCTTTGTGTCTCCATCTATGATATCCGTTCCATTGAAGGTGGCTTTATCTTTCCCAGTGATGGTGCAGCGACCTACAAGGTATGCTTCATGAATATTATACCTTCTTCTACTTAAAGCTTAAATCTTTATTGGAATCCCATGAATCTTAGGCTCGATTCTCGTAAATGGGACTCTTAGGGAGGGTTTTGGGAAATCACTGGTTTAGTTCTGGTTCTGGTCTAAACTAAACCTGGAAAAAAAAAAATTCTATTTTCGATTGGTTTTGTTATATATCGAGTTTGTCTATACTTAAAGCAAAACTAGTTTTGGATGATTTATAATTTGTCTAAACTCAGTTTGAAACTTACTTTTGTTTATATTTAGTTGTTCTAGATTATATATTTTAGTATGCAATTAGCATTGTGATTGTGTTTTTTTTTTTTTCTTTATTATCAATAAGTTCCTTATAGCTTTTGTGCCTGCTAGACTTAATTTAGAGTTGTAGGGCGATGTGCCTAAACTGGGGTTACTACATTGTGACCTGTGCTATTGTATTTGTTTTATTTACTTGGACTCATTTTCACTTGCAAGGTCTCCCTTTGTACTTAATTACAATTATAGGTTGTATTTTTTTCAGGGATCCTTGTGTGTGCTCCCCATATGCTTAAGGGTACCTTTTCTTTTTCAATTAATTCTATTACTTATCAAAGAAAAAAAAAGTCACCCTGCAAGGTCAATTACCATTTTTGTACCATCTTCTCATTTATTTTTTTGGCATTCTCTTGTATGAATTTGTTTAGATTTTGAGCAAGAATTTTAACAAATATTTTAAAGCCAAATTCAATTGCTCTGATTTCATGGTCACACACACATGCACGAAGATGGGTAATGGGTAGGGGATGGGAGCTATATGTGCTAGACCCATATATTTGGTTTGTAGTGTATTAAATATCGTTATGCAAATCAGTTTATCAGTTTTAAGGAGGTAATGTGGAAGGTAGTAGTGTATTCAATATTTTCTACCTAGTTTTTTCTCTTTTATACTTCCTGTATACTTGGGTTACACCTTTTGCGCTTTCTAATAAATTGCATTTACTTATAAAAATAAATGTGGAAGGTAGTATCTCTAGTAGGGTGCTGATTGAGGCAAAAGATTCTTGATATAGTCCTTTATGGAATGAAACTTAAGATTTGACTATATCTTGTATCGTTTCTCACCGTCTTAATAGGAACAATAGTGTTTTAGTAAATATTTATTGTAGTTCTGATTTGTTTATATATATTTTTGGAATTAGTTTTGATGTGAAAGTGTAATTTTGGTTTCTCTTTTGTTAGATAGGATAAAATATGGTTTCCTTGATTCATGCAAAGCTTTTGCTAATTGGATGTTTAGATTTCACTTTATAGTTGAATGAGTCTTTGTGCTTTTGATAGAATTTAAATTAGTTTATTTGTTTTCATTAACGCCTTTTGTTCCCCTCTCCCCAGTGTATCGGTGGCTATGGTGGTTTTTTTTTTTATTATTATTATGTATAAGTGGATTTGGTGTCAAATTATTTTATATGCCACAATTTATCGATTTACTTAAAGCTTGTTGGGGTTGCGTTGCAAAATAAAGCTTTTATCTATAGAAAAAGCATGAAAAAGCTTCATTTTTAAGCTTTTCCCAAAATGCAGTTTTGAGCTTTTTCAGAGCAAAATAGTCAAAAAAAAAAAAAAAACTTTTTAATTTTTTTACCAAATGGACCCTTTTTTCTTGGCACATCTTTTTATGTACTAAAAGCATATTTTAAGCTCTTTAACACAATCCTAAACAAACTCTTAGAATGGGCATCCCTACATTTCAACTTTTGAATTAGAAAACAGTTTTATAATCTTTATTTTTTTTTTCTTTCATATTTTTGCAGGTGGTGTTCAGACTGATTATGTTTCGTCCATTTGTGGGAGAGATTATTGGTGCAAAAATGAAAGAATCTAATGCTACGGGTTTACGCCGTATGTCTTGCACATCTTTACTTATTTGACCGTAATGCGGACTAGTGCTTCTGCATCTAATTTTTTATTATTTTCTTAACCCTTCTTTTTCATTTACAAGTATTACTATATTCATCACAGATGTGCCACTTGTATGCATGTGCTTCTCTTTTGGGCTTGTTTCTGAATGCGGGGCTAAAATTGCATCTCATGGTTTCATCATGGTGTGGTTACTATTTATTTATTGATAAGTAGCACGGTTACTAATTAATATGACTTGATTTGAATCAGCTTGTCTTGGATCATAGTTATGGAATTGATAGGTTAATCAGGGAGTCATTTCTTTTGAAGTATGAATCTCAAGAGGATAGCTGGGGAGCAATCTTTATTTTCAATGAATAACCTTGTCTCTCATTTGATGCATTCTACTCAGCCGAATGCTCCTTTCTGATTGTTTCATGGGTATAATGGTAGTTATAACTGGTAATGGAAATGGTGGCAGTTGTAACTAGTTGCAGTAGGACTAATCCTTGCATTGGTTGATAGTTTATAACTTTATTCATTTGGGCCTTCATCAATTTGCCTACCCAGCAGGCTCAAGATTTTTTGGCCGATCAAGAATACTTGTGCACTTATTAAGGTGTGCACCCTCGTTCATAAGAGAATCCTATTTTTGAAGGAACATTTTTCCACCTCCTAGATCTCGATTAATAGATGGTAAGTGGTAATGAGGAGGTTATATGCTCAGTTAAATTTGTTTTCTTGCTGCATAGGTAGGTGTAGCCTTTAAGGTGAATAACTCTTTATGTGCTGTTACAGTAGCGAGTTTTGCTAAGTTCAGTGAGTGAGGTGACGGGCAAAGGTGGAAGAGATAGACCTCTTTCGCTTAGTATATCCATTTGATTTTGGGCCATGTGGTACATCCATTGCTGCAGCCTGTGTTTCTACTCACTGGTGCTCTACAGACTTGGGCATTGAATAAGAGGCCATTTTCAGTTCTGGTGCTGCCCCTAAAGGTGGAAAATCACTTCCTTCAACAATGAATTTAATTTAGATTTTCCTCAGATCTTTCCCTCTCAAGTTAATGGGACCAAACTTCTGAAAGGAACCAGATGTCAGGTTTGATTTGAAAATTGCTTCCTGGTTTGGGACAAAAACTTGGTGTGAATCATGGTGAACACCCTCACACGCCTGAGCTTGGCTTGGTAAACTGTGTGCCACCTCCAGGTTGATATTGACCATTGATTTCCTTGATCAGTGATCAATTTCAAACCTGAAACCAGATGCATTTCTGGGTTGGTTGTCTTCCTGAATCTCATTCGCTGCATTCATTTTGCTTTGCCTCACCTTAACTAACCCAACTTGCTCGCTTCTATCTTTCCTTCATTTTGATTCTTATCTCCTTCACTTTCACCACAGACTGAGCACACTTCTCAACTTCCACAAGAATTATGTAATTGGTCTCCTAATTATCTACACCCTTGCTAGATTGTGATAAAAGCCGGATACTCTATTTTGTTTGGATTGGGGTTCTCATTTACATTGGTCTTTTACATCATCTTGTGCTACCAATGTAAGCTTTTTTTCTCATTTGTGAAACAACTAGCAGTTCGTGGCAAGGATATTCACTGTCTGAATTCTAGTGTCAAAATGTTCTATCTTTTCTTTTAGGTAATAAAATTTGACGTAGTGCCGGCATACTTATATTGACTCTGTAAATGACAGTATCACTTGGATTTTTCGATGACATTTATATACCAGGCCAACTTTTCCCATCTCCATCCCGCTTCAAACCTGACGCAAATAAAAAGTAAGCTCCTTGCTTGGTTTCATATTGTACTTTTTTTCTCCCATTCAATGCATCACCAAATCCTGCACAATTTCTTTTCTGTTCATTTTATGACGCATTTTTAAATCAATATGCTTAATGATAACCTTTTATGCATTTATGGGGACTGCAGGGACAAAGGCACTTGGGAATGGGAGTATGGTGGAGAACCATTTATTATTGATGGGATTGATGAGGTTCATATAGTTATGCTTTTGGTCTTTTTGACTGATTATCAGGAAAGGTCAAACATCTGAAGTTCAAGCTTTTGCTAACTTTTGGTTTTAAAAATGGCGATTCATGTTCCGAGTTCACAGTGTAAGTTATCCACAATTCCACTTGAGCGCAGAAGAAGCTAAGCCATTTGCTCCGATGGTGATTACTGTAAGTTATACCCTGATTTCATTATTTAACTGGGTGCCCCTTTGTTCTAACTTCCTTGATCTTGTACTTTTTTCACAATGCTGTAACAACCGTGAGATGTTGTGGTGGTGTGTTATATGTCTGTCGCCCTATCAAAATTGATAAAGCACATCCATTTTATATACTTTAGTAATTTTATTTACTGATCCAATTTTCAAATAGATCTACAAACCATAAAGGCAAAAAGTTGATGTGGGACAAACAATAATCATAGAAACACACTGTAAAATCTAGGGAAAAGTGAGGAGAAAGAAGCTAAGAGGAGAGATAAAGAAGAGAAACAAGAAGCTAGAAGGAGAGAAGCCAGGGGAAGAGACAGGAGAAGAAGAGAGAAAGAGGGAAGAAGCTGGGCAAAGAGAGAGAGAGAGAAAGAAAGAGAATAGAATCAATTTCTCATAATTATATTCTATCAAAGTCTCCGTCCATTGGAGTAAAAATCATACTTCGATAGACTCACGATTAAACCGTAGGACAATGCCTTTTCATTGACTTAACTAATATAATCTAGGGCAGCGTCTATTTATTGACTTGGCTAACATAACTTAGGGCAACACCTATTTATTGAATTACACAATCAGCATTGACTCTAAAAAATTAAATACAAATAACTCCATTTATTAATAGAACCTAAATAAAATTTTTGCCCCTTGCATCGAATGTTTTACATTCTGTATGAATCGATCGAGCCAAATAACTTATATCTTTGAGTATTATTGAATGGTAAATAATATCTCATGTACAAGTCAAAAAATATGCCCTTTATGTGCAAACAAAACACAAAATTTCATATTTTTGGCATTGTTATTTCGTAAAAATAAAAAATTTATCATTATATGTGAACATAG
Source organism: Betula pendula (assembly GCA_900184695.1). Classification (NCBI taxonomy): domain Eukaryota; kingdom Viridiplantae; phylum Streptophyta; class Magnoliopsida; order Fagales; family Betulaceae; genus Betula; species Betula pendula. The sequence continues at coordinate 9,504 of FXXK01000807.1, read as the reverse complement.
ATGATACCTTATCAATCTTGTGCATCATAGTATTGATCTAAATCTAATACATTCAAGTAGATCGACAAACATAAATATGAGAATTTTTTGCACTCTGTATAAATTGATAGAGACAAATGATTGAACTAAATTTCATATTTTAGTATTTCTATGTTATATAGAACCATCTTAATTTATTGATTAGCTTAAATTGTTTTCAAAATCAATTATTATAAATGAAAAGGAGTGCTGCCCTAGTTTATTCCTCACACCGTCACACACCCATAAATAACTTGATGCTTTTGTCGGGTATCACTTGGTATATTCTTTTATTTCGCATAGAAAACAGTAATTGTTTATGCTTGCAAACATTGTCTTTCGATATATATCTTTTGATCCAATAATGTTACATTGGGGTGAAACTCTTTGAACCCTACAGGCAGGTCTTCAAAGCCGATGAGCACTGTTTTATACTATATATCACTTGGTTCTTCTTTGGCAAATGGCAATTTCTCATCTTTCGAGGGGTCTCTCTAATTATGTTCTCTATTTCTCAGGGATCAATTGATGATGATGGTTTGGGCCCTGTTTCATGGTGGGCTGGTGCCGAACAGGCTGATGAACCTTAAGCTTGTGGGCTGTCTTGTCTTGCAAAGCATGCAAAACTGGCAGAGGATGGCTGTAAGCATGGTGGTTGTAGCATGTTTCTGCTGATTCCCCCCCACCCCCATTTTTATTTTTTTTTAGCAAGTAACCGAAATAATGTTTTTCAGGCTTGTAGAGTATTTACATGTAGCTGTAAAATAGAAAATAGAAAACTCGATCATGATTACTTTGTGAAGCTATTGACGTTACTTCCATGAGCGTTTGTGTATGGGAGAACTGAAAAAAGGAAAATTGCAGAAGAGTACATAAGTCTCTACGTATAGCTTTGTGTATATGGTAGGCTTATTCATCTTATTCTTCGTTGAAATAGGCATTGGTTTTAGCTGAAGTTTTCTCTTTATCCTCTGGTAAGGTTTGTACTTTACCTTTGTGTTTCTTCTTGTCTAAATATATAATGCTCTTCTATTACTAAGTTGTAGGACTGTGCCTTGCAATTTTGCATGCTTTAAGTGCGTTTTTTAACAAAATCATGGAAATATCTTGTTTGAGAGTGTGTTTGAATAAAAAAAAGAAAAGGCTTCCACGTTTTCTAATAGCAAGTAAGGGTGTGCGTTTTTTAAAACGTATAATTTTAAATGACAAACCGAGAGCAAGTAGTTATGGATTGATGTGATTTGGCTAAAAAATTACAGCACATTATTTGTAGTTTTTTAATGGTTCATATAAAATTTCAAGTTTTTCATGAGAAAAATTGAATGAAATTAAATCTGAACCATTGAAAAAATTACATAGTAGTGTTTTTTACAGCACCTAAAGCCAAATTCTTGATAAGCAGAAAACAAAGCTCTTATTTTTGCTGAGTAATAGTTTTAGTTGGTCTTCAATGAGCCCGCTCACTTCGAAAGCTTGATGCAAATAAATGAATTTTTGTTCTACGTCTCCAAGTTATATATTCTCATTTAATTTTGGTCATTGAATAAATGGAACTTCGATGAACATATTTTGAGTAGCTTTTTATCCCTACCATGAAAAAAAATAAAAAGAAAGCTAATGTCAGCAATATAATTTATATTGAATCTCCCCAAACTCGAACTCCTTGCTTTGGATAGATGATCAAACAAAAACAATAACACTATTGTAATATGCACATTACATCATGAGGAAGAATCGAGTTGTAATGTGGAGGAAGATTGTTTGGTTTCTTTATGTTATTCCCAAGCATGATTTTATCTTGTGGTTGGTAATGAAAGGTTGATTATATATTGTAGATCATTTGGTTAAGTATGGATATAATGGGGATGTTCAATGTTTTTTATGCAGAAATTGATTGAAAAGTTATGACCATCTTTTTTTTTGCATGTAGCTTCGGTCTTCAAATTTGGAGAGAAGGTATGAGGCGTTGCAATGTTGCTAGTCGTCCTTATCTATGGGAAAATGTCGTGAGGATGACATTTATTAAATGGAAAAATAAGTCTATGCTAGCTTGTCTTAGTAGTCTGATTTTAAGCTCTACGGTGTATAATCTTTAGAGAACTAAGAATAAGATCAAACCTGATGGCGCTCCAGAAATAGAGGAATAGGTTCTAAAAATGATTTTTGGAAATAGGCAAATTTCAGTTGAGTTTGAAAAATATTGCCCTTTGTAAACAATGGAATCTTCTTATGTATTTGATGGGTTGATTTCTTGCTGCAATCTAGCTTTGTCTTTTTATAGGTGTAGTTTACTGGGTTGTAAGTTGTCTTATTGTAGTCTCCTTTGTGTTGTCCAATTTTTGCTGATTTCGTGTAGTTGTTTTACTTGTTGAATGAAATAGTATTTAATTCATCCAAAAAAAAAATAAAAAATTGCACATTACATACTTCTCATTCATACCCACTAACCCACTGGCCATTGCATTGAACCTTCTTCTAATTAAATTAAAAAAAAAAAAAAGGAAAAAAAAAAAAAAAAACTCTAAATTTATTTGCCTCGGATGGGAGCTTGGGATTTAGATAGTGTACAATTTTATTGTACGGGATACCTTCCCATAAGAACGGAGTTACCATCACCATCCACTTCCCTCTTCTTCTTGTTACTAGCAAAGTTCCACCTTAAATTACCGAACAACCCCTCCATATCCTCGAGGGCTCGACCCTGTGTTTCCGGTAGCAAAAAGTAAACGAAGACCCATGACGCCGCGGCAATCCCAGCGAAAAGAAAGAAGGCCCCACCGATGGTGATTGCCTTGTAGAGGGAAATAAATGTCATGGAAATGACCCCACTCGTCACCCTCTGCACCCCCACTCCGATACTTACTCCCTGGGCGCGTAGCTTCAACGGGAAGATCTCCGACGTGTACACCCACGTTATGGGACCCATCCCGATTGAGAAGAATGCCACGAACGCTAACACCATGGCGATGCACAAAGCGACGGCCCACATTATCTTATGATCCGTTTGATCGATGATCGTAAGGCCCACTCCGAGGGCTGCGAGGGAGACGATCATCCCCCCCACGCTGCTTAGAAGCAAGGGTCGCCGTCCAATCCTGTCCAGCAAAAACGTGGCCACCATGATGAAAACAGTCTTGGTGAATCCAACTGCTACCGTGCAGAGTAGCTTTTGATCGGACGACGTGATCCCAGCCTTCTCAAAGATTCTGGGGCTGTACAAAACAACCGCGTCTATACCCGACGCTTCTTGGAAGAAATAGAGAAACACGGACGCTATAAACACATGGCGAACGGACGGCGTAGGATGGAGGAAGAGTTCTTTCCACACGCCCTCACCGTGGCTTCGTTCCGGCACCGGAACGACGTCGTCGGTGCAGTTCTCGGGAATCCCAGCTGCTTGTTTGATGTCGGCGAGTCTTATATGGGCCTGCTCTTTGGATTCTGAGGTTTTTTCAAGGATGTTCTTCGCGTCTCCGAGTCGACCCTGCATGATCAGCCAGCGAGGCGACTCAGGCATCGCCAAAACGACGACGCCGAGTATAACAGAGGGGACGGCAGCCACTCCCAGCATGAACCGCCAACCCAAGCGCAATGGGAGCTTAGAGAAAGCGTAGTTCGAAACGTACCCCAGCAATATCCCAACATTGATGAACACCTGTACAATAAAACCAAGCAGCTATTTTCTCAATCCAAAGGAATAAACATTCTTTCGAACCCATGAAAATGATTATTCAGATGCCTTTTCATTAAATATTTTTATTAATAAAAAAGTTATAATATTCTGAAGAGGACAAACAAGACAGACCAATTCAAGCAACTTTACTGTTGAAGTGACGGATACCAACAGACATTTTGAAATGGAAATAAATAAATAACAAGAATCAAACGTGATTGTACTGTTTTCGTGAATTTAATTATGAAACACTATTTGGCTTTTTCTCCGAAAGCGAACGAACCTCGGGGAATGAGCTAAGGAAGCCACGAGAGGAGGCTGGGGAGACCTCCGCGGTGTAGACCGGAGCGATCATGAGGGCGTAGCCGACGCCGATGCCGGCGACGAAGCGGCCGACCATAAGGAAGGCGTAGTTGGTGGCGAAGCCCATGAGGATAGCTCCGGCGAAGAAGATGGCTTGGGATACCACGATGGTGTAGCGACGGCCAATCCAATCGGAAGTTCTTCCGGCGGCGCAGGAGCCGATCAGGGAGTAAAGGTTGAGGATTCCGGCGAGGACTTCGATCTGTACGTCGCTGATTTTGAGGTCTTCCTTAATGTAGATTACTGCTCCACTCATTACTCCAATATCTGAAGCCAAATTAAACCAAAAAAAAAAAAAGGAAATTAAACTTAAAATTCATCAAACCAAAAAAAAAAAAAATCAGTACAAGGAAAACGGTCAAGATTACTGACCATAACCAAGTAAGATGGAAGTTGTAGAGGCCAAAAGTGCACAAGAAAAAGCGTAAACGTTTTTCTTGGGCTTCTTAAGAGGATCAAAATCGGCAATCTGGGGTTGGCCGGAAATGGAACTACTTTCAGCTTTCCGGTCAGCCATCTGGGTTAGCTAGCTAGAGAGATAGATAGCCGCTTGAAATTGTTGGTGTGATATGAATTTCGATAGAAAAATTCAAGCGGCTATGATGAACCAATTCATGCAGCACTGGTTGTTCTGTGTTGGGCTTCAGAACGTGCTTAAATAGACACGTAATTACACCATCGTCCACCATTAAGTCCAAAATGGCCAGGTATTTCCTACAGATTGGATTTTTTGAGTTCGTACAATCTTTTTTTATCTTTCTGTATTTTCTATTTGTTTCTGTATTTTTTTTTTCTTTCTTTTTTTGAATATATTTTAGATAAATAGTTAATTAAAGCTGTCTAAATAAACAGATTTATAACAGAAATGCTAAACATAGCATATTTGTAATTTGGATATGGATTAGATTAGCAAATGTAAATCTAATATTCTAACCGAACCCCCCTTTTTTGTTAGTTTACTAGGTTGACTCGTTCACATTCCCCCTTTTTCTTTTTCTTTTTTTTTTTTTAATTGGATGAGAAAAAAGGTTAAGAAATAACTTTACCCTTTTTGGGGGAAGGTAATTAACAAACCCAATTATGTAATGCTGATCACTTGATCATTTTGATCCTTATCGATCTCCTTCACTCTCGCCACATACTGAGCACACTTGATCTCAGCTGCTTCCACAAGAAATGGTCTCCCCATTATCTACAGTACCCTTGAAACTTGCTAGATTCTGATAAAAGTTGGATATTGCTGACTGGATGCTGAAACAACTAGCAGTTCATAATAAGATAACGATAAATATTGCTGACTGGATGCTGATTGTTAATTATATCACGTGCTAATATGTTTATTTAGTTTCTCTTCTTTGTCAAGTCTATTAAAAAAAGTTGGTTTGACATTTTTTTTTTCTTTCGAGCTCATGCTGATATGTTTTCTGCATATATATGTAAACAGTTCTTTTTCATTTCAATACACAGAAGAATATTTCCCCTTTCCCCCCCCCCCCAAAAGAAAAAAAATACACAGAAGAATATTTTCTCTGCCTATCTTGAGTCTTCTAGCTTCTTCGTTGTTTGGCTATCACACCAAAACTTGATAGTTCACGCAAGGATATTCACTCTCTGAATTCATAGTGTACGTGTCAAAATGATCTATCTTTTCTTTTTGTAATACAATTTTACGTAGTGCCAGCCTGTTAGAATATAAATTTTTTTGATAATTTCATTTACTTGTGATGTGTCGGCACTTTTGTAGTCCTATATCTTTGAAGTTTAAAAATTTGCAGTTGCATTATCAAGTTTTTTCATGATTTGCTATATTTTTTGTTAAATCTAATGGAAATATCAAAATCTCCAAAATATCTTTTAAAATTATTATTATTTATTATTATTATTATTATTATTATTTAAAAAAGCACGTTTAGGTGACCCACGGCCATAGAGCTACATGCCTTTTTTTTTTTGGTTTACTTTTTTTTTTCTTGTTTTTTAAAATTAATTAAGGGTAGTTTTGTATTTTTATTAGTTTTACATTGGTATAAAGGACATATTACTTGTTTGCCGTCTAATTTAACCTTAAACTTTAAAAAATTGCGAAGTTTAAAATTTCAAGGGTGATATTGCAAAATTTTAAAAAATTGCAACTCGACATGTTGCAATTTTTTAAACTTTAAGAGTATATTGCAAAAGTGCCAAAACATCAAGGGGTTAATGTGAAGTTTCCCTTAAATTTTATGATTAAAATTTTCTTTTTCCATTAGCTTAAGCTTTTAAAAATAGTGGTGATTTAACATACATAGTATCCAGACGAGTTCGAACCTAATCTTTATCATTTACCTCTAATTTCAATTAAATATTCAATTTGTTAATTAGTATTAAGAGAACTTAAACTTTTAGAATAAATGGTGATTTAATCCGATGTACCGGTATTAAATCTGTAAATGACAGTATCACTTGGATTTTTCGATGACATTAATATACTTGGCCATATTTTCCCATCTCCATCCCGCTCGCCCCTTGCATCGAATGGTTTAATTTACATTTTGTGTGAAACAATTGAGTCAAAATAATTGATATCTTTGAGTATTATTGAATGGTAAATTATATATATCACATGTACAAGTAGAAAAAAAATATGCCCTTTATGTGCAAACAAAACACTAAATTTCCAATATTTTTAGCATTATCATTTCGTAACAAGAAAAAATTGATCATTATATATATGTGAACGTAGATGATACCCTATCAATCTTGTGCATGATAGTATATATTGATCTAATACATTCAAGTAGATCGACAAACATAAATATGAGATCTTTTTTTGCATTTTGTATAAATTGATTGAACCAAATTTCATATTTTAGTATTTCTATGTTATATAGAACCATCTTAATTTATTGATTAGTTTATATTGTTATCAAAACCGATTATTATCAGTGAAAATGAAAATAAGTGGTGCCCTAGCTAGTTTATTCCTCACACACCTACAATTATAAATAACTTGATGCATTTTTAGGGCATCACTAATTAATTAGTATATTCTTTTATTTCGTCTAGAAAACAGTTATTGTTTAGCTTGCAAACAATGTCTCTCTATATGTGTCTATTGATCGAACAATGTTACATTGAGGTGAAACTCTTTGAATGGTCTTTTTTCTTTTTTCTTTCTTTTTTTGTGCTAAAATTAAGAAGATTTTTTATTTTTTATTTTTACTACAGGCAGCTATATCTTCAAAGCTGATGAGCAATTTTCATACGATATATCACTCGGTTGTTCTATTTCTCAGGGATCAATTGATGACGATGGTTTGGGTTCTGTTTCATGGTGGGCTACTGGTGATCAAGAACAGACCGACGAACCTTAAACTGGTGGGCTGTCTGGTCTTGAAAAGCATGTTTCTGCTGATTTTTTTTTTCGAAAATAGCTGAAATAATGTTCTTCAAGCTTGAAGAGTAATTACTTGTAGTTGTAAAATGAAAAATAGAAACTATTCTTTGTGTAGCTAATAAATAATTACAAAAAAACTCGATCAAGATTACTTTGTGAATTAAGCTATTAACTTTACCTCCATGAGCGTTTATGTCTGGGAAAACTGAAGGGGAAATTGCAGAAGAGTACGTATATGGTACGTAAAACTTCGTGTATATGGTAGCTAGGCTTATTCATCTTATTCTTCCTTGAAAGAGGCATTGGTTTTAGCTGAAGTTTTCTCTTTATTCTCTGGTTAGGTTTGGAGTTTACCTTTGTGTTTCTTCTTGTCTAAATATATAATGCTAGCTCTTCTATTACACTAAGTTATAGGCCTAAACACTGACTAAATGAATTGATAGTCCTTTTGGTCTTGCGATTTTGCAGGTTTAAAGTGTGTTTTAAACAAATTTGCATAAATTAAGTGTCCTAATTATTGAGAGTGCTTTTGAAAAAAAGAAAAAAGAAAAGAAAAAAAAAGGCGTACATGATAAAAGGCAAGGGGTTGCGTTTGTTAGAATATTTAGAAAATATTCTCTAATTAAGCTTTATTATATTTGTCTTGTACTGGTTTATTATTTTCCTTATTCAGTGCAGATTTGCTTGTGTTGGGATGCATGCATTTGTTAGTGTTGTTGTTGTATCCCACATTGAGAAAGTATAATGAAAAAGAAATTAATATATCTAAATGGAGCCAAACCCATTAATTTAATCTTTTAGGCGACAAATGGTGTATTAATATGTATATTATCTTACTCTTGTTGGTTGTTGGACTCCCTAAATGTTTCTCTCATCACAAGGCCCTAACCCATGATTTTAAAAGATAAATTATGATATTATCAAATATTGCTAACTGCGTTTATAAAAATTATATATTTATTAATTGTGTTTTCAAAGTTGCTATTTTTCAAATCGTATGTTTTGAAACCGTTAAACGAAACGGTTCGAACAACCGACCGATAGCCAACTGAACTTGTTTAATTAGCAGAGTAAACAGTTTGTATGATCGTTTTCGTGTTACTGATATATATGGCGGCTCAAACTATTTTCCCCTATTGCACGTTAGAGCAAGCCCTTCCTGCAGAGTGTTACATCTCTTTCATTTTATGGGGAGGTCAGATTCCCAGACAAAATCAAATGCTATATATATATATATGCGTGGTACGCTCCCTGCCTATCACATGCTGGGTTAGTGCCCATCCTCGGCTTGTCCATTTGTTTAACAGAGTACCTCACTAGGAATAGTTTGGTCCAACAAGGTTCTTAGGATATTACAAAAGATATGAAGATAAGAATTTGTTGGCCCAACTCGATCTGGATTGGTTTCACAATGCTTTTCGTCCAAGCTTTTTATTTTTTACCCAAAAAAAGGAAAAAAAAAAAAGGACTCAAAACTCAAAGAAAAATACTACTTAGTATTTTCTGTTGTTCATCTCACAATATTTTTTTTTGTTGTCCTATTTTTAGGTTTTTTTTTTAAAAAAATAAATAAGTAGATGTAAATGTGTCATATATGATGAGAATGCTAAGTAAGGACCGACCCAGGGCTTAGGGTGGGGGTACATTTGTTCTTTCAAAATGATATTTTTGTTACCTCAAAATAATATTTATGTCTTCCTTTAATTTAATTACGTTTTCTAGTTTTGCCTATCTTTTTTAACATAAAAAAATCTCAAATACCCCATTCATTTAGTTCTCATTCATACTCTAATGAAGTATTATATGTATTTATATAAGTCCGTCTCCTTAACTTATAAAGAAAAAATTAAAAATTCATCCCCTCACGCTAAAAATTATGGTTCAACCCCTTATGCTAGGAAATAGACAACAGATAATACCGAATAACATTTTTCACATATAAAATACTCACAAAATATTCAAAACTATTTTCACATTTACATCAAATAAAAACACTTTTTTTTTTTAGAGGAAAAAAAAAAAAAACCCAAAAAACAAAAAGAACGATGTAAAGAGTTTTGCCAAACGAGCTGAC
>FXXK01000806.1:193930-216114 GCA_900184695.1 Betula pendula | reverse complement strand
GAAGACTATCTTGTCGAAATCGGCTCGGTTCTCTTGGACTTTGGCAAGATACTTGATCATCTTATCGCCCCGAGCTTCGTAATCGCCCTGGATGTGGCCGACTATTACCTGGGAGTCACTCCTAACTTCCAGATTTATAGCTCCCAGGTCTTTGGCTATCTTGAGACCAGCTAGAACCGCTTTATATTCTGCTTCATTATTGGTGGTGACGAAGCCCACAAAATGGCAAATTCTAACTCTTCTTTTTCCAAGCTTATTAGCATTATTCCCGCTCCACTTCTGGTACATGTGGACGATCCATCTACATAGACTACCCAAGTTTCATCTCTTGGGAGTTCTTCGCTTTTTGGGACGTTACAGAATTCTACCAAGAAGTCTGCCATTGCTTGTCTTTTGATGGCGGTTCTCGAGTGGAATTCAATGTCGAACTCCCCAAGCTCTATTGCCCAATTTATTAGTCTTCCCGAGATGTCTGGCTTTTGTAGAACTTTCTTCATGGGATATTCGGTGAGGACTCTGATAGCATGCGCTTGGAAATATGGCCTTAACCTCCGAGCTGAGACCACCAAGGCGAATGCCAATTTTTCTAACCGAGGATATCTCTCTTCAGCTCCATGGAGTGCTTTGCTGGTGAAGTAGACCGGTCTTTAGACTCCTTTATCTTCTCGGATCAAGGCTAAACTCACTGCTGAAGGTGATACTGCCAGATATAGATACAGTATCTCCCCCTCGGTTGCTCTGCTCAAGAGTGGTGGATTACTCAGGTATTCTTTTAATCTTTCGAAAGCTTCCTCACATCTTCGCTCAAATAATGCTTTCCTAAGAATTTTTAAAGGAAAGACAGCTTATTGTAGATCGAGGATATGAATCGGTTTAGCGTCGCATTCTCTCCGGTCCAGTTGTTCATGGTCTTTGGGGGATGCATTTCCAGCACTGCTTGTATCTTCTCGGGATTCGCCTCAATCCCTCTCTGCGAAATCATGAATCCCAGAAATTTTCTAGAAGTTACGCCGAAGGCGCATTTGGCGGGATTTAGTTTCATCTGATACTGTCTCAGTGTTCCGAAAGTCTCTGCCAGGTTTTCTACATGGCTTCTCGATCGGATGCTTTTGACGAGCATATCGTCTACGAATACTTCTACATTTCGCCCGATCTGCTCTCGAAACATTTTGTTTACTAGCCTTTGGTAGGTAGCCCCAATGTTTTTTAATCCGAACGACATTATTTTGTAACAATACAATCCCCGATCAGTGATGAAAGAAGTTTTTTCTTGATTCACTTCATGCATATGTATTTGATTATACCCGGAAAAAGCAACCATGAAGCTGAGGAGTTCATGGCCTGAGGTTGAATCCACCAATAGATCTATCTGAGGCAGGGGGAAGCTGTCTTTTGGGCATGCCTTGTTGAGGTCAGTGAAGTCCACGCACATCCTCCACTTGCCATTTGCTTTCTTTACTAGGACTACATTAGCTAGCCACTTAGGGTAGTCCACCTCTCGGATGAAGCCCGCTTGTAGCAGTTTTTCCACCTCGGCAGCAATTGCTTGATTCCTTTCTGGGGTGAAGCTTCTTCTTTTCTGTTTCATAGGTCTGTGGCTCGGATCTACGTTGAGTCGATGAGCTATCACCGAGGGCTTTACTCCAGGCATATCTTCATGGCTCCATGCGAATACATCTGCATTCCTTCGTAGGAACTCCACCAGTGCCTCCTTTTGTTCTTGGGGTAATTGCGATCCGACCCTAATTTTCTTTTCGGAATCGTAGATCTTAAACTCTTCCAGTTCTTCAATCGGTTCTCCCGATATAGGTTGCTATTTGCCTCCCTCCTTAGCTCTTTCTCTAAGATTGAATTTCTCTGGCAATTCTTTGAGAGAAGTATTATAGCACTGACGTGCTATCCACTGGTCACCTCTGACTTCTCTCACTCCTTCCTTGGTTGGGAACTTCATCTTGAGATGAGCGGTTGAGGTTATAGCTTCCAACTCATTCAAAGCAGCTTAGCCCATGATGGTGTTGTATGCGGATGGTTTGTTGACTACCAGGAATTTGACCATGATCGTCCTTTGTCTCGAGTACTCTTCTGGAGTCACTGGGAGTTCAATGGACCCCACAGGATAGACCTGCTCTCCGGTGAATCCTACAAGGGGGGATGCTGCTGGGATGATCTTGTCCCGGGAGATTCCGAGATGTAAGAAAGCTGACCAGTAAAGGATGTCAGCTGAGCTTCCGTTATCCATCAGGATGCGGCAGACATTGTGGTTTCCGATCTGTATCGAGACAACCAAAGCGTCCATGTGGGGTCGACTCACTCCTGCATAATCATCATCGGAGAATCCAATGACAAGAGAATCTTTCTTCCGTGTTTTGAGGGGTTGATCCACAGTGTAAACTTCCCAGCTTTTTGCTTGTTGGGCATAAGCTTTTCTTGCTAAATTAGTCTCACCTCCCCCTACGAATCCCCCGGATATCGTTCTGATCTCTCCGAGGATGTGCCGGTTTGCCTGGCCATGGCTTTTGCTTCGTTCGCGTCTCGGCTCCTCTTGTCTTCGCTCGTGATTTCAAGCCTTTTCTCGTTTGTCTCGGTCTCGGGGATTTGGAAGTGTCTAAGCTCTGTAATCCCGGTGTGGGTACCATTGAGGCCGGTTGTCCCTCGGTAGATATTGTCATGGTTGGTCCTCCCTCCTTGGATATTGCCGAGGATGGCGTTCCTCTTCTGGGGTTGTGATCTCGGTGGTCCCTCTGGTCCACCAGGAACTTGACAAGCCTTTCGTTCCCAATATGTTTTCGATCAGCAACCTCAAGGTGATACACCCCTTCTGATGGTATGACCATTGGCCTCATGGTAGGCGCAGTATTTGTATTGATTTTTGGGTAGTGGCTCCCCTACTATCTTTGGTGGGCGGATAAATCCCGGGTCCTTGATCTCCATGAGGACCTTTGCAACATCAGTGTTCAAAGGAGTGAAATTGTATTCACTATACCTCTTATGGACTCGGGGGTTGGTTACTGCCTGGACTTCGGATTCCTTCTTCTTCTTTTTCTCGCCTTCTTTTTGAACCGAGGCCGGTATTTGTCGAGAGAGCCTAAGCTCTCTGAGATTCTCTTCTTGGTTGATGAACTCTTCTGCTTTGTCCATGAACTCTTGAAGGTTGTTCGGCTGTTTCTTGGATAACTCCATCATCAAGGCTCCGCCAGGATGGATTCCTTGAAATAGTGCTGCAAAGGCCATTTCATCGGTGACATTATCAAGAGACAACTTCTCTTGATTGAACCTCATGATATAACTTTTCAGAGATTCGTCTTTTCCTTGGACTAATGTCAACAGGTGGTCGGAAGACTTCTTGTATTTTCTTCTTGCGAAGAATTGGATTAGGAATTTTCTCCCCAGGTCTGCAAAGCTATCTACAGAAGTCGGGGGTATCTTCCTGAACTAATTTCTGGCATTTCCTCCCAAGGTCAAAGGAAAAGCTCGGCAAGCCACCTCATCAGATGTGCCATGGAAATCGAGATGGGCTTGGTATTGATCCTAGTGCTCGGTTGGATCTTCTTTCCCAGTAAAGATCGGGATCCTGGACACCTTGAATTTATCAGAAAGACGCATGGCAACAATCCTCTCGGTGAATGGTGAGGCTATTTCCTGTAGTAGATTATCTACTACGGAGGTTTTACCCTTACCATTTTGTGAAGATTCTTGTATGAGGTCACATTTTTTCTCCGAGGCGGCCACCACCTCTCTTAGTTTCTTCATGCCCGATTTGGTCTTCCGGTGTTTTCCCTCCTGGATTGAGGGTTCAGGGTCTCCCCCTTGGTTCTCACTTGGATGATTCGAAGGTTTTGGGCTGCCTCCTCGATTCTCGTTCACATGGTTGTGGCTACTGTGCTCTTCGCCATTTCCGGTTTGCTGTCGCAACGTGGCATTGATTTGTTGTAGTTCTTCCATATCTTTCTGCATCCGTTCGATGGTTGCTTGTAACGTAGTCACATCTGGGGTTTGGCGGGATGGAACCTCTGCATTGACGGTCCCTGAGGAGGAGCTCCGGCATTTTGGGTTGAACGAGTGGTCACTATTACAGTTTTGATTTTCTGAAAACGATCTTGAATCGTTCCCACATATGGCGCGAAACTGTTAGAACAGTTTCCAATACAATGAACACTAAGTGCAGAAAGCAAATGCTCTTGGGATATATTTCAACAACCTATTCAAACACAGGGAAAAATCAGAGATCCTTGTCGGGGGTGTCCGGCGGAGGATAACTCTGATGCCTAAGTCAGTGAGGCAGCCAAAATTTCAAGTGTATGAAAGTATAATACTCGTAATAAAATCACATATCTTTCACATTCCATTCTCCTTCCTTTTATATCTTTTCTTGGCGTCGTTCATGATCCTTTCTTCTTACTTTTCAGGATATTCCGAGATCTAGGCCTTAGACCAGTGATTTGCTGTTTCCCTCCTTGATTCTGAGCTGTTCATTCTCATGAAATACGAAATATCAGGGATATAGATTTGGTGCGCTTATGACTCTCGGTGTTTCACCGAGAGTTGCTGAGCTGAGTGTTGACCCATTCATCATTTGTCTGGGCCAAGTCTGGGCCTGTAGCGCCCAAGAATTAATTAAGGCCTAAAAATTACCTTAAAAGTCAAGGGTTAAAAGATAATTAAAAGTAAGAAAAATAAACATTTTGAAAATGGCTAAAAATAAAATTTGTTTGGGTCGTCCGGACAGTAAGTATTCGTTGTCCGGACGGTTGTCGCCTAAATTGATCGTCCGCAACATCGTTTGCAGCGGTCTGGAGGTCCCTTGCTACGAATCAGACAGTAGCGATCGTCCACAGGTCGTCCGCACCATCGTCCGGACGGTCGCGATCCTAAATGGATCGTCCGCAGTAGCGTCTGTAGAGGTCCGGACGGTTCATGCTACTGTTCAGTTAGTAGCGACCGTCCGCAGCAACGTCCGCGATGTCGTCCGGACGGTGACACTGTTCACCCGACTATATAAGGCTGGAACGCGATTTTTTCCGCCATTTCTGATTTTTCTTCTCTTTTTCCGCCATTTTCTCTCTTCTCTCTCATAGGGTTCATACCCAAACATGGTGTATTGATCTTAGGGAGCCCCCAATCACGTTTCTAACCCCCGGGAACAAGATTCTTGGCGTTGGAAACCTTGTTTCACCGATCGATTCGAGGTAAATTTCTTAAAACTCTAAATCTTCAATGCTTGGGCTATAATTTCGAATGTATAGCTTAGCATTGGTCATTTTCTTAGGGTTTTCGTTGCTCTGCACTCTCCTTACATCGTGTTGAAGTTCCAAAGCTCACAACTCCGGATTCTTTCAGAATTGAGGTAAATGTCCAAAACCCTAGATTTTTTCCTAGTTAATATTTTGAGATTTTATGATGTCTAACCCTAGTAATTCACTATGGGTTAGCCATATTGATGATTCTTGGCTATTGGGAACCCTAAAATTCTATGGGTTGTTTATGGCCACTTTGATGCTTGTGTATTCAAGTATCCTAGTTATTGGGTATGTGAGTTGAGCTAGAATGTGTTGAGTTTTGACGTTGCGGCAATGTATTGTGCAGCGGGCATTGCTAGAGCATTCGGGAATTAGAAATCAACAAGCGGAATAAGTAAGTATTTATACTTACTGAGAGTAATACACACCTTAAAGTATTTTCATGTTTTGTTTTTAAACGTTTAGCATATGTTGTACTTGCTAAACAAAACAAATGCTTTTATGAGATTTCGAAGAAACAATATAATGATTTAAAAGTTGAACCGATGATATCTTATGATAATATATGATTTGTGATTTCGATTATCTTCTTGAGAATTTATGATGATTAGATGAGTGATTTATGATGAATATTTGATAAATGATTGATTATGAGTTTTGATGATTTATTGATGTTTTATGATTACGGCGGAATTTATTGACATGTTGAGTTTTTATGATGTTTTATTGATTTTGATATTGAGAAAAGATTATGGCAAAATGTTTGCATGGTATTGATGAGTAAAGTAAGCATGGAAAGAGCATATGTGTGAAGAACAAAGAATGCATGTAAACCCATGACACAGGGGTTGTAAATATCTTGTGTGCTAAACCCATGACACAGGGGTTGTAAATATCTATGTACAACTAAATAAGAGATAAAGAGATAAAGAAAGCATTGCATGAGAGCACGATGATCTTATGATTGATTAATGATGTATTTATATGATGATTTGTGATGTGATTTATGTGAATTTTATCATAGACGTATTAGTATGCATATGGGGTTGTATGGGCAAGTCCATATGTATATTTTTACGGCTAGTTGTATATGATGATTTATTAATCTTCCTTATAGACATATGTGATTGTATGCTTACGAGTTCGCCACGGGCAAGAACCTATATATATTTTTATGTCTAGCTGCATATGTGATTTATGTTTTATTGCTTGGATATGCTTATATGCTTGTGTTTTCACCCATAAGGGAATGGATACTTATATATGAGTGTAGCCAAGTTATATGATATATTTATAACATAGTTGAGTGCGTATGTGTGCTAGTACAGGCGGGAGACTGGAACGTACATGTATGTACCCATCTATTATACTATTTCTGATGTTTTATGATCACATGTGTTTACTTCATCAGCTGCTTTATGTTTCAAAATAAAATGCCATATTTGTAGTAGCTGTTATTGTAAACTTATGTAACTAACACTTCGGTTCATTACGAAAACTCAGTAGACTTTTATCCATTGAATCTGTTGACTCACTCATTTTCCTTTCTGCTTATGTAATCATGGATGATCTCTATGGTTACATAGATAATGGTGCAGGTACTGAGAGTTTGGATGATGATCCCATAGCCTACTACCTCGGCTATTACGACTGACGTCGTGGGACTTGTATGTTTTGTATAGACACTTTAGTTAGTCTATTCTTTTGATGTTGTGATGATGTATTCACAACTGTATTTTTGTATATATGGCTTGTGTCGCCTATGACACCTGTGTATAGCTATTCTTTTGTATAATCACATGTAAAACTTTAATCATTAGAACGGGGGTGTCTGGCGGAGGATAACTCTGATGCCTAGTCAATGAGGCAGCCAAAATTTCAAGTGTATGAAAGTATAATACTCGTAATAAAATCACATACCTTTCACATTCCATTCTCCTTCCTTTTATATCTTTTCTTGGCGTCGTTCATGATCCTTTCTTCTTACTTTTCAGGATATTCCGAGATCTAGGCCTTAGACCAGTGATTTGCCGTTTCCCTCCTTGATTCCGAGCTGTTCATTCTCAAGAAATACGAAATATCAGGGATATAGATTTAGTGCGCTTATGACTCTCGGTGTTTCACCGAGAGTTGCTGAACTGAGTGTTGACCCATTCATCATTTGTTTGGGCCAAGTCTGGGCCATTATAAGTGAGAGCCCAACTCGTAACCGTTAGGGCCCATTGATAGTGCCCTTATGACTCTCGGTATTTCACCGAGAGTTCGTTGAACTAAATGTTGACCCATTCACCCTATGAATGGGCTAACTATGAGACCTTATCAATAAAGGCCCAACCCGTGACTGTTAAGGCCCACCAAATAACTCTAGGAAATATTTTCCCAACATCTACAATATTGATGTAGCAATTCCAATAAATTATTAGAATTTTTTTTTTAATTATTATTATTATTAATACAGACTAATCCAAGAGTTGGTCTAATACTACTACAACAATTTTATAAAACGACTATAAAATAAAAATGTAACTTATACCATTACTATTTTTTAAAATCCACAATTTTAGAGGTCGAACCGTCCACATTTTCACAAAATCAAATTTTATACGCATCAGTTACCAACAAGATTGCCCGAAAACACGGTTTTGAAAAGTACGGTTAGCAAACGTGGCAAAGCTTTACCTCGTTTGCTTTGCAAAGCTAATCGTGGTAAAGCAAAGCAAACGTGGTAAAGCTTTACCACGTTTGCTTTACCGGATTTTTCAAAACCATACGTTTGTCTCCTTCGATGCTGATTTGAAGGTGTAAGCTGTACGGAATGAAGAAAATCATTCATGGCCGGTGGCTTTCTTTCTCCTTTAATTTTTTTGTTTGGGTACGTAGTTACTAATCCAAGGGTTGGTCCAAAACTGCTACAGCAATTTTATAAAACAACTGTAAATAAAAATATCACTTATAACATTACTATTTTTTATCCTTTCCCCTTCCCTGATTTTGTTTAGAAAAAAAAAAAAAACAATACTATTTTTAAAACCCACAATTTTAAAAAGTCGAACCGTCCACGTTTTCACAAAATCAAACACGCATCAGTTACCAACAAGATTGCCCGAAAACACGGTTTTGAAAAGTACCGTTAGCAAACGTGGTCCAAGACCTTTCTGAGTGCTTTACCACGTTTTTTTAATTTTTTTTTATATAATCATTTTTTTTTTTTTTATATATAATCTTGACCACGTTCTGAGTGCTTTGCCACGTTTGCTAACGGTACTTTTGAAAAGCATACGTTTGTCTCCTTGCATGCTGATTTTGAAGGTGTAAGCTGTACGATGAAGAAAATCATTCATGGCCGGTGGCTTTCTTTCTCCTTTAATTTTTTGTTTGGGTACGTAGTTATTAGTCAATATATAGTTGATCAAGAATTCAAGATTTTTGTCAGCTTCTTGTTTAGGAATTAATGGAATAGTTGATCGTTGTTATGTAGGCTTATCGATGGTAAGAAGCATAGCGTGTTTGAATTGATTAATGGTATTATGGTATATATTCATTTCAAAGAAAACGTGACTGTGATGGTTTGTCACTCTAGAAAATTGATAGGTTAGGCAATTCAGTGATAAATTGATAAGTCGGCCACCTCCAAACACCCCAACAATATTTGGAGGTAGCTGACCCACTCCCACCAGCGCGTTTGGGGTGGGCCGCCGACCCACTCCCAAACACCCCAAATAGTATTTTGCTAAATGGGATCAAGCTCTGTTAATTTTGGAGATTTCTAAAATTTCTCCAAAATTTTGTGGAGTTGAGTCGTCGGCCGTTCTTGGTGAGATTCCATTACCATTTAAAATTTACTTCGCATAAATAAGAATCTTTTTCTGGTGTACCGTTTTTTTCACTGCAATTAACAACAGTTTATAGTAGAGATATGGTAGAAAAATCCTTCTTGAGTTAGCAACAACAAAGCATTTTCTTTTTCCTTTCTTCTTTGCTTTGTATCGGAAAAGTTAGAAGAGTTTGATTAAAGTAAACCAGAAACCCAAAGGAGATTCATGCCAAGGATAAAACAGTATTGATTCTTCCGACCAAAATATTTTGAGAATTATTACTGATGTTGTTATTACTCTGTTAATTGAATTTGAACTCTTTAACTCGAACCATTTAGTTAAACTAGTCAAATTCTTCAACCAGATACAACGTGTTTAAATTAACGGGTGACATGACATTATCCGCTAACTTGTTTAATAAGTATATTGTGTTGGGTTGACCCGACCCGACCCAGCCCACACAACCCATTTAATAAGCTTTGACCCGGTGCAACCACTATATGAATTTTATATAAAAATGAGTTTATATGAATTTTAACCTTTTTGAAGTATTGTTTTTAATTGTAAAAAAATTCTAATGTAATGTATGCGGGTTATGTGGACCACCCATAGGTTAAGTTGACTTGAGATTGACCTGTTTGTTAAAATGGTTAATTTAAGTAAATCCAAATTGACTTGAACCCAATTATACAAAAACATATCCCTCTAATTTTGTATTGGATTCATGTTGAGTTCATAGAATCGTATTAAAAATTGCCACGCTTAAAAAATAGAATTAGTTAAACACAGATCTTATAAAAAATGTGTTACATTATTTTAGATGTTATAATTTTTTGTTTCTCTTTTCCCTTCCCTGTTTGGCTACAATTGTTTATGTTGTATGCTACAGTGACGTTAGAGGAAAAGTGGGCTGGCAATTATTGCAAAATTTGATCTCAAGCTTCCTTCATATTCATTGGTAAGATCCAGCTTTATAAATTATACAAAAAAATGATATAGGCTTAAATTGTGAGATTGAATGTCTTTGGGCCTTTGCATGATTATCATCTTAATTCACATTTAAGTGAAAATTATTATAAAAAAAAGGATGCCTTTGGAGCTTTTCTGAAAACGACTAAAATTGTGGTCCTTTTCAAAACCGACCACAAATGTGGTCGGTTTCGAAAGGGACCACAATTCGGGCCAGTTTGCATGAAACTGGCTCTAACAAACCCCCTCCCCCCTCCTTTTTTTCATTTTTTTATTTTTTTTATGTCAGTTTCGAAAGGGACCACGATCCGGACCAGTTTGCATGAAACCAACTCTAACGAAGCCCATTCTTTTTTCCTCTTTTTTTGTAGTGAAGGTTGGTCTTGGATGAATCATCATGGCTNCTTTTTCTTTTTTGTCTTTTTTGGGATGAACATAAACGTCGAGACATGTCGAGGACCGGACCACAATTCATTTTTGTCGATTGCCGTACTCCGCGTGTTCTGTTTTTGAATGGACACGTTATGGAAGGAGAGGTGCACTGGGGGCCCAAAAAAGAGTGTTTTTTTACTTTTGTTGATAAGGAAAGTACAATAAACAATTTATACCATTCATTTGAAAAGATGGACTCTTTGGGGATGCTTTTTAAATAGTTTTTCTTTGAAAAAAAATTATATTTAATTTTTAAATTTTCATTTGGTTTGAATTTAATTTTTAAATTTTTAATTTTAAAAATAAGATCTTTAAATTTTACTCAAATTTTGAAATTTGCTCCTCTAGTACTTTATAGTCAAAATTAACGATTTTCTATTTGTCACGTGTGTCTCATTTAACACGCAAAGATTTACATCAACGTCAAAGTTAATGATTCTTCCTTTAATGTTACAAATTTAGAAGATTAAAATGATAAAGAAGATAGTTATTATTTTTGAAGTTGTATTTTTTTTTTTTAATAAATGAATTGATGCTAAATGATATGATATTGATATTAGGTATTGATATGAACGCTATCATGTGAATTAAAATACAAGTGATATATGATAAACTATTCATTTTGATAGAAAAGTGATAAAAATGATCAATTTAAAATCTAGACAAACTTAGAGATCATACTCTTAAAATTAGAAATTCAAGAATTAAATTCAAAAATTTTAAAAATCTAAGGACTAAATATAATTTTTTCCCTAACTACAACTTATAAAAGCCGGATCCGCATGCATGCATAGTTATGCAACCGTAGAAAATGATTATATTCACTTAATTATGCAACCGTAGAAAATGATTATATTCACTTAATTAACCATTATCATCAGTAACTACAACATACAAAAGCCGGATATGCATGCGGGAGAAAAGTGAAAATACATCTAAAATCCTAGTGTGAATACATCTTATTGCGGACTTATTATTCCTGGGATTGGATGCATGCATGAGAAGAACAAAACGTACAAGGCTTTAATGGTTATAAATACCAGACAAAGATCGAGATATCGACATTCAATTTGCACATCATGGCTAATTGTAGCTACAATGGTTATACCACCTTATTTCAAAACGATTATCTTCTCTTAACCGTTACCTTTGCCTTTCTCATCGCTACCTTCGTTTCTATCTTTACAGCCTGCCTCCTATTCAACTCAAAAAAATTGCAAAGAAAAACTGAGAAAAGGGCACTCCTTCCGCCCGGCCCAACCCCATGGCCTATAATCGGAAACATCCCGGAATTGTGGACGAACAAGCCAGCTTTCCGGTGGATACACGGCCTCATGAAACAACTCAACACGGAAATCGCTTGTTTCCGTCTAGCTGGCGTCCATGTCATCACAGTGACTTCGCCAGAAATTGCTCGGGAGGTCTTGAAACAATACGATTCAACGTTCGCTTCAAGACCTCTCACAATGGCGACCGAGATTTCTAGTCGCGGATTCAAGACGCTGGCTCTTGTGCCGTGGGGAGCTCAATGGAAGAAAATGAGAAAAGTAGTGGCATCCAATGTAATTAACTCAACAACTCTTCGCCGGCTACTCAATATGAGGACAGAAGAAGCCGATAATCTTGTCCGATTCGTTCGTAACCGGTGTGACGTCACTGGTTCCATTGTGGACGTGAGGGTTGCTATACGTCACTATTGTGGGAATGTGATTAGGAGAATGATGTTCAACAAACGGTACTTTGGAAAAGGGGGAAAGGATGGAGGGCCTGGATTTGAGGAAGTGGAACATTTGGAATCTCTTTGGACTTTACTCGCTCATATTTATGTCTTTGCTGTATCGGATTATATCCCATGGTTAAGAGCATTGGATTTAGATGGTCATGAGAAGATTGTGACTAAGGCTATGAGAATTGTTACCGGCTATGAAGGGCCTATCATCGATGAGAGAGTACGACAGTGGGGAGATGGGAAGAGGAAGGAGGCTGAGGACTTGCTTGACGCTTTCATTCTGGCAAGGGATTCCAACGGGGAACCAGCTCTATCGGTAGAAGAGATCAAAGCTCAAATCACGGCAAGTAAATTAAATTTATTAGATATACAATATATTTAACATCCTATTAAGAGAAATTTTATATATTACACAAGTATCCACATTTATTCACTAAATCTGATGTGGCGGGGTTTTTCATTCCATTTAGNTAGATAGAAAAACCTTGCCACATTAGATTTAGTGGATGAAAGGTGAATACTTTGACAATTTTTAGCATGCATTTCTCTAATTAATGATTTCTAAAAACGGGTTGCTTTGAACTTTTTTCCCTTTCAGTAATGTTTTATATATCACTAATTGTGTAGCTAGCTAATATAAGTTTCATTTGTGTGTTAATTAAATATTGGATGCAGGAATTAATGCTTGCATCAGTGGATAATCCTGCCAACAACGTAGAGTGGACACTATCAGAAATGCTCAACCAACCGGAGGTCCTCCAGAAAGCGGTAGATGAAATTGATAGGGTGGTTGGAAAGGAGAGATGGGTTCAAGAATACGATATTCCAGAGCTCAATTATGTCAAAGCTTGTGCAAGGGAAGGTTATCGTTTGCACCCAATTGCACCATTTAACGTCCCCCATGTCTCAATGCAAGACATGACTGTCGCTGGCTATTTCATCCCAAAGGGAAGTCACGTCCTCTTGAGCCGATATGGGCTTGGCCGCAACTCACGGGTTTGGGAGGAACCACTGAAGTTTGATCCAGACCGACATCTGAACAAGGAGGTAGTGAATCTTACAGAGAATGAGTTGCGCTTCATTTCCTTCAGTACGGGAAGGCGGGGGTGCATGGGGGTTGAACTTGGGACGTCCATGAATGTGATGCTTTTGGCAAGACTTCTTCAAGGGTTTTCATGGAGTTTGCCACCAAACCAGGTGGAGATTGACCTCTCCGAGTCCAAAAATGACATTTACAAGGCTAAGCCCTTGCATGCCCACGCAAAGCCGCGTTTGGCTGCTAAACTATACCCCGTTTAATTATGGAGAGAATGAAGTAATCATAAATTTTGAGGGTTATTAAACCTACCTTATTTGGATATAAGTAGTAATCATACTCTTCAAGTGAGAGACCAGTAGTAATTTTATTTAAATAAAGTACTCTCTTGTTGAGAGTCAGTAGGAGTCTAGTAGTAATTATATGTCTATCTTAGTTATCTACGTCAATAAGGTCATTTGTATTATTTAAAGGAGGGTTATTGATGAAATAAAGGAGGTTGAAGAATTATTTTCTACAATTTATTTTACTATATTTTGAACGCCATGGCTCCTTGTGGCGGAGCCATGATTTTGGTTCACAAGAGACAAAATTAAAAAAGAAAAAAAAAAGTTGAACAAAATTTGATAAAAAAAAATAGAGAAAAATCACATACTCCTCTCAAACTACCACTTAATTGACGATGTCCTTCTTAAACTTTTAATTCTGACAATGTCCTCTTAAACTACCAAACAATTGTCAATATTCCCTCAATGCTAGCAAAAAGACAAAAATGACTCTACAAAATTTTCAATAGGACATCACTTTACCTTGATGAATTCGAAAAAAACAAAAAAACAATTATTTTTTAATTTTATTTTAAAAAATAATTATTTTTTAAACGAAAATCTTTATAATTTTTTTTTTTTTAAAATTTTGCATTTGGCCAATTAGGTGGTAGTTTTTTTTTTTTTTTTTAAAAAAAAAAATTGTTTAATTTTTAGTTTTAGTTTTTTCTACCCTTAAGAATTCGAAAATAATAATAATAACAATATTTTTTAAAAAAATTTCATTTTTTTCAAAAGAAAATCTTATTTATTTATTTTAATTTTGAATTTGGTCAATTGGGTGCTATTTTTTTTAAAAAAATTATTGTTATTATTATTTTTGTTTTGTTTTTGTTATTTTTTTTTTTAATTTTAGTTTTAGTTTTTTCTAGCCCTTATGAATTTGAAATAATAATAATAATAATAATAATAATAATTTTTTTAAACAAAATATTCTATTTTTTTTAATTTTGAATTTGTCTAATTGGGTGGTAGTTTTTTTTTAAAAAAAAAAAATTATTTTTTTTAGTTTTTAATTTTTATTTTAGTTTTTCTAGAATTTTTATTTATTTTATTAGGGGTATTTTCATCATTGGGGGACATTGGCAATTGGTTTGGTAGATTGGAGGGGGGACATTGTCATAATTAAAAGTTTGGAAAGAACATTGTCAATTGAGTGGTAATTTGAGAGTAGTATGTGGACTTTCCCCAAAAAATTATATATTAAAGAATGTAACTAACGAAATTTTTTTTAAAAAAAGCCATTAATTATTGTATAAGACATATAAATGTCACTTGCAATTATTTATTCACGCCTATTTTTAATTTATTCAGTTGTCCTCAACTAATTTTCATATTTTGAAATCGTTGCATGATTTTTTTGAACCATACTGAATTAAAAGGACCCCATATTTTTTCAAATTATTTTATGGAAAAATCTGGTTAACAATGTCCTTTTTGTGGATATGCTTTTTAGATTTGGTCTCTATCGTTAGAATGATAATCGTAATTTCTTTTTTTTAAACAAAGATCTAGTGACAAATTTACTAAATCTACCTCGACACAATCTCATTTGAAATTTTATTAGAGCTCAATGAAATCATTGTTGTTCTTCGTAATCTCAAGCAACTACAATTGTATATTTCATACAATTAAAATATGTAATAAAAACTATATATTCATAAACAATTAATTTCAAAGAGCAATATAAAAATAAAAGCTTACATGATATTTTTATTATTTAAAAATAAATCAATATAAAAATTTAATTACAGACATGAAACTTTTCAAGAAAGAAATTCTTGAAAAAAAAAAAAGGTGACTTTTTGCTCTATTTTAAGAGTTTATTTGGGTATGCGATTTTAAAAATAGAAATTTTAAAAATGTGTGATTTGAAAACGTGATTTTTAAAAATACAGTTAAGCGTTTGGAAAAATAGCGATTTGGCCTTTAAAATTGTAATTTAGCTTTTAAAATTATGCGCTTTCAAAAAAACACCTACTTACCTACAATTTGAAAATGCATATTTTTTGTGTTTTCAAATCACAATTTTTTAAAAACGCAATATTCAAATGATTCATGTTTTGCGATTTGGTTTAAAATCGTACTTATTATCTACGAAATCACAATCCCAAACTCACCCTAAACAGTCTTTTCACTTTACACCTCTTAAAAAAAAATTAAAAAAAAAAAATGCTAAACACCTTATTTGAATTGTTGAATGGCTTAAAGATGAGAAATTTGATTGAATGCCTTGTTAGAATTTACTTCAGAGGCCTCAAAACATCAATGCCCTAGGGTTTGAGTAAACCCTAGGTCAGCATTTGAGTGAGTGTGGCATGAAGGGGAAGAAAAATGAGAAAAATGAGAAAAATGAGTTGAATTTTCGAGTTTCATCTATTTACAGTGCTTTTCAAAACACTGCAGTTTGAACCCACAAATGCCTTGTTCGAACGCCCCCACGTGAAAATGCCTTAGAAATCCTGAAAAATTACTCACAGTTCAAACCATTAACTTTACGTTCAAGCCACGCACTAGAAAAATAGCTTTGTTTGAACTACTTTGGAATGAATTTAGAACGCAACTCTCTTAAATTTGCTCGTTCGAACCAACATGGACGCGTTAGAACACTCATGTAGAAAGTCCAGCATTCAAATCAGTTTGGAACGCAAATAGGACGATGTTCACTAGAATACTTCTGTTCAAACTCAAAATGGAACGGAAATGGAACGATACTCTTAGGTGTGAATTTCAGTAATATACAATACAAGAGGCATGTTCAAACGGTGAACCCCACAGATCGACCAACAGCCTCAAAAACTAACTTTTTCTAAAAATTCATAAGTATTTCAATTGATTTTAATTCCGCTTGATTATCTACTTAATTCAACTACAATATGTCTTTTAATTATTTTCTTGGGTGTTAAAGAGAATAACAAAATGAGGCCTAAGGGTTGTGAGTCATCTTTTTAAAACAAACCATGCAATTTCAAAAGGGTAGAAACATCTTTAAACCAATTTGCTATAACGGTCCATCCATCGTTCAAGAACCAAATCGAAAAAAAAAAAAAATCCAATCTTAACCCTACTCTAAAAGTCCCAAGGTTAATTTAAAACACACTTTAAGTTAATTAAATAAATTTTTATTTTGGGGTATTACACTATATGCACCATCTTTTCACATAAATTTGATTTATGTAACTCATTTGGGTAAATACGGTTATACTTCTATTTTGAAGGATGATGAAGTAATAATAAGGGTAAATTGTTTATATGTTTTAAATTTTTTATTGATGGTATGTAGATTATTACTCTAACTATCATATTGCTAATAATTCTGTTTTAGAAGCTACATCTAGTTCTTTATTATTAAATAGGAAGATTGAACTGATGAAGCATATCTTTACATTTAGGCCTTAAACATATTAATTAAAGTAGGATTCAAAGATTAGTCGAGGATGGACTTGATTAGGTATTGGACATATGTTTAAGAACATTCACAGCAGAAGCCCTATATCTTATTCTTTTTCCTAAATTTAAGAAAAATATCAAAAAAGTCACAAAAAGTGGCCCACAATAGCTTTCCTACCAGTTTCCTAAAGCTTGGATTTGCTACAGTAAAACTTAATGCATTGGGTTCCACTATTACAAGCCTAATACTTATTATAATAATAATAATAAAAAAAAAACTCAATAGTCTCTCCTTTCACATCTCTCAATGAACCAAGTCATTAAAAAAATGATAAAAAAATAAAGAAAAAGTAAAGAAAGAATATTTTAAATAGTATAGAGAACAATTAAAGGAAGATATTGTAGAGTACATTTATATAGAGAAGCAAAAAATAATTTAATTTTTTAAATTTAAAAAAATGACAAAAGAACAGCTGTGAATACTCTTAGGCCTACTTATTAGGAACACATGTAGAAAGTTTGTCTATGGCACCTCCAAGGAAAGCTTCGGTGGCACACCTGGCTTGCTCATGTAAATAACAGCATTCTCCAACCCGAAAGAAAGAAACTCCACGCCTTCATTAGGAAAAAGGGAAAAGAAAACAAAAAAAAAACAAGAAAAAAGAGTTTAACAGAAGTTGCTCCATCCGAGGTATAACATTATTTGTTGAACCACGGTTTATCTGCTTGCGAATGTCACTGATAAGACTGCAATTTACCGAATTTGTTTTACCAACACTTCCTGCCTCTTTGATATGCTTGTTTTTAGCTCTTCTTCCGAGTAGTGTGTTGTGAACAGCTTCAAAACTGGAGAAATCTTCCAATTTTTGTTTTTTCGTTTATATTTAATAGCCAAATAATAATATAATTTCAATTTTCGAATAGACTTTAAAAAACGTAGAAAGGAACGGTGGTTGCTTACGTTTGAATGGTTGTTTTTTCAATATTAATACAACACCAAAAATCTGCACACTAGCCAATGCAAATTATTGATTTTTTTTCCATTTCTCTTGTTGTAAATATCCGCTCTGCAGAACAAGCTTTTGCTGCACCCAATTAAGTTCATGAATGGCGACCAGCAGCAGCTTGGTGCTTCATCGTTGTTGGTCTATGTTAGCCTGTCGAGGTGTAGCTTTCCCACGGAGATCTCCGAGACTAATGCTGAACTTCCATTCAGTGTGTGCAACTACTACTTTTGCTACTTCTTTAGCGGTCAAAGCCTCCTCTGGCAGGTGCAGTAGTCGCTTTGGCACAAAGACATGTAGCAGCAAGTCAAACCAGCTCAGAAGAAGTTGCTCCTCCAATGCATGCGTTGTTGTCGACGATGAAAAATACGGTAATAAGCAGGTGATTAGTGTTACTCCACGTCTTTACGACTACATCCTTGCCAATGTTCGAGAGCCAGAGGTAGTGAACTTCTTTCCCCTTTCTTCCATTAATATTTACTCTTAAGCTCCGTTTGTTACGGCTTAAAATGATTTTCAGAAATTATTTTTCGTGTTTTCCAATATTTGGTGGGGCGAAAAATCTTGGTCAAACCGAAATCTTTTTCCGTTTGACAAGAAAAACCTTTACTAATTACCGTAAATTAGTTTCCTTTTTTGAAAACTATAAACTATTTTTTGAGTTTGAGCTTCTTATTTTCAAATCGCTAGACCATAGCCGAAACACTGTCAAACCCTCACTGGACCACCGCTGGGACCCTGCCAAAACACAATCGGGACCTCGCCGGGACCTGTTGCGACACCACCGGGATCCCGTCGACTCAGTTGGGACCCCGTCGGGACCTCATCGTGACCTCGTCACGGTCAGGACCAGATCGTGACCTCTTCGAGACATTGTCGGGACCCAGTTGTGATCCCACTGGGACCTTGTCATGACCCGGCTGGGACCTAGTCGACACCCATCGTAACCCGGTCGGGATCGTGCTAGGATGCAGTTGGGACCCTATCGGGACACCGTTGAAACCTGTCGTGACATTATCGAGATCCT
Organism: Betula pendula; assembly: GCA_900184695.1. Taxonomy (NCBI): domain Eukaryota; kingdom Viridiplantae; phylum Streptophyta; class Magnoliopsida; order Fagales; family Betulaceae; genus Betula; species Betula pendula. Next base: position 197,149 of record FXXK01000806.1, on the reverse strand, counting down.
ATCGTGACCCGTCGGGACACCATCGGGGTTATGACGGGATCGGCAGTGTCACGACGAGGTCCCAATGGGTCCCGATGGCGTACCAGCGAAGTCATGACGGGGTCCAAACCAGGTCTCAGCAATGTTTTGGCTATAGTCCGCAGATTTATTAATATAATATATTAATAAAATTATATTAATATTTTTAAGTTGTGTATAAAAATTAATTTTTATATATTAATATGATTGATTGAAAATATAAAAAAAAATTTGTGATTTTTCGTATGCGTCAAATGCCGGAAAATGTTTTCGGCGGAAAACATTTTTTTGAAAAATGATTTCCCTAAAATAATTTTTCGACGGAAATCATTTTACGCCAAAACAAACAGAGCCAGAATGATATCTTTTTCAGATGTATATTCGATTAGTTCTTCTATATTTTCTTTTTGTGATTCTTTATGAGGTTCCATGTTAGATTCTACGACAACTTCGAGAGGAGACTGCTTCCATGCATGGTAGTCAGATGCAGGTATTTGTTACTTCTTCCTTCCTTTGCATGTTTTATTTGTAATTGTACGATGCAGAGTTCATAACACTAATGTTAAAGATGTGTTTGGTGTCTTTTTCTTGCACATCTTTTGTCCATCTCTGTTACAAATTTATCATTAAACATGTGGGTCCTACAGATTCAATGATGAATTTGCACACCTCTTATACGAAGATAGACAAGAGAAGTGCAAAAGAATGAAAGCAAATATTAAAACATCTAAAATTCTTATTTACTAAAAATACGCAGAGGCTTCTGGTTCCTCTTATTACTCTATCTTGAATTTGATTGGGATTGGCAGGTCCCTGAGCTGCTGTTAGTGGTTTGGATGCAAGTATTTGACCCAACTTTCATTTTATACTATATCATGATAATGATTGCTATGAGTGCAATATTTCTGTACAATCGAAAAGATTTAACTGTCATACTGGGAAGGGGACTCTTGATTCAGCATGCGGAGAATTCTTCTGAGGGGAAGATTCTGCTTCTCTCTATTAATTTTTCAAATATCTTATTCTGATGGATGTTACCACTACTATTCTTCTATTACATATTTTGGAAATAGTTGGATGTGATCTTCATTGTGTTTGATCATTATCTCAATGGACAATTAATAATTGATAAAATATTTTGCTCAAAGAAAAGTTAAGTTTGTATGATTCTTCATAATATTTATATTGATATTACTTGCATTTGTGCTACAGTCTTCAAGGCATTGAATTAATAGAAGGATTATTTTCTATCAATCTAATCTTGTATGGAATGTCTCAAGTCGTGGTTTTAATTCCTCAACGTAATCACTAAAGTTGACAACATATTGTTCTCTTAAAAGGTGGTCTACTGATCAGGCACCAGCTGCTTGCTCATGCTTGTGCAGATTCTTAGGGCAGAGCGGTGTATTGAAGTTGGCGTTTATACTGTATGTATATATCACTGAAATTTAACTTCTTCTGGTCAATAGACTACTGACTGCTTTTCTTCTGATATGCAATATTGTTGCCATATCTCATCATCATCATCTTTGCGACAGTTCTTTGATTCTAAATTCTCATGCATAGTTTGTTACTTATACATACGTAAGAAAAGGTTCCACTCAATGGGAGTAACAAAATGTGAGAAATATTTGCATTTCAGGTGCTCAAGAATTTTAAACAGAACTGCATATGATGGCATATGCTAAGTGCAAGTATTTTTCTGGAAATTGCACATTACAATTTGGTGGTCACTTATATATTCCAAAAAAAAAAAAACATCATTACCTAAAAGAAAAAAACATTGTTGTAGTGTGGTGAAAATTTTGGTTATTCCATCAAGGTTGGTGGCATAGAATTCTTTAGAACAAGTTTATTTACCTCCAGATATATTGAACAAGCTATTACTATCCTAAACCAGTTACCACCAGACAAAGTTTCTATTTCACCCACTGGATGAACAATGAACAGTTTTGAGTCGAAGCTATTTGAATCCTATGTGCAGCTGATCGCCATAAGACACTTGGAGAGCATTTCTCTAATCTTTCACCCTTTTTAGATCTCCAGTAACTACTTAATGCACTCAGACTAACGCTATCATATCAAGTCGATTTGTGTGATGTGAACCTGTTCAATGTTTATAGAGTGATAAAAAGGAAGATATTAGAAAAAAGCAGAGAACATTTATGGGTGATGCAAGCAGATCAAGCTTCTCTTTGCAGTTCCAGCTTCAATAGTTATTTAAATTTGATTAGGACTCATTGATAAAGATAGAATCCTATCTAGAATAATGCTTATCTTAGGGCATATTCTGATTTGTTCTATCAACCTTTGTTTTTAGTAGTTTAGTAGGAATCTAGTACCCAGCTCTATAAAAGTGATGTCCTTTTATTTTTGAGAAAGAATAAGATTCACAATTGCTTAGTTATTCTTTGAGGTGAGATGCCACTACTAGCCCATGACTTAGACTAGTGAGACGCGAATCTATGTGAGGGATTGCAACCTCATCCTGTTAGTTTTTGTATTTGTTTGATCAAGTTTTGGTATCAGAGCATGTTCAATACATTGGGCTTATGGTTGTCTATTGATTTATGTCCTTGCATCATGAGATCATGGGTGGCAAATCTTACGCATCAGGAAGACTCTCGCAATCACACAGAGAGATGATCTTTCGCTAAAGGTCGTTAATCAGATTAAGACACTAGTGGAATCACTTTTATGATGAACGACATACAGAAGTAGCAACAGAATATGTAGAAGATGTTGAACAGATGAATGAGCTAGCCAAGGAGATACCAGATGGTGAAGAAGTTGCTGAAGGAAGTACAAGAGTGAGAACAACACACCAAGGCTCCACATTCAACCGAAGCAAAGATCAACTTTGGATGGCTGAAATTTCAGCATATCTTGGACCGAATTAACGGGTGTGGAGAATGAATGATGATGCATCGAAAAGAGTGCATGTTGATGTTCCAGATTTTAACGAAAAGCGGATCGTCATGCCTTTCAAGATTTGCTTATGTGCTTGACAACTTATTTGAATGGTTTAGTATGTCAAATGATTGGAGTACAAGTTTGTGAAGGATGGAAACCCAATAGGGCTAAGCTTGTGTTTGGTGGCATAGCATGAAAGATCAACTCCATCGCCTAAGGCAACCTTCTATAATTGACTGTACGAGATGAAACTGCAAACTAAAGAGAAGTGCTTGCCCTGTGATTTTG
>FXXK01000806.1:166865-177738 GCA_900184695.1 Betula pendula | reverse complement strand
AATATATATATGAAATAAATTTTTATTAATATTTATTAATCGGAACGTTAGGCCGCGGTCTAATTCAGTAATTCATATAAAGGTCGAGTCCACGCGAACACGAATTGCGAACAATACGGACCCAGTTTGAAAATAAACCTGATCCGGCGTTTGGGTATCAAGTTTTCTTCGTTGCTTGACTGCTTCGGCACTCCACGTCTGACTCTTTTGCCTCGGAATTCCTTGGCCTTCGCTACAGAGAGAGCTAAAGATAAGTCTACTTTTAGCTCATACTCATCCAAAAGAGATTGCAATATTTTTGTTTTTGGGGGTTTTTGATAGTTTTCGGCCATGGCGGATCGGTCGAGGACCTTTTGCAAAGAGGAGGTCTTAACCTACGCTTACCTTCTCCTTTACATCTCTCTCTCCAGCGGCCAGATCTTCTTCAACAAGGTCGGTCCTCCTTCTTACCCTGCCTGCACTACTTTGTCTATACTTAATTGGGTTATTATCATGTGTTTCGCATTGCATTTTGAGAATACCTTGTTTTTTTGAGTTATTTCGCCTTGTCTTGATTGGAACGTCATTACTTTTTTTGACTTTGAAATAATGGAACAACTGTACTTTTTTAGTTTTTGTTTTTGGATGACAGCAGTGAGAAAGGAAATTAAATGCTTGAAAAAGAAAGCAACTTCTAAGCATTTACTTTTTTTTTTTCTGACATTCAATCTGAAGTACAACCCTGGAAATGCATGCAGGTTAATATCTAGGCTAATAATGCTCTGTTTGGTTCCTGAGAAAATGTAAGAAATTTTGAAACTTCTCTTTAGCTGGGACCCTGGAAAGAGTACAACCCTCTCTCCCTCTCTGCTGAGACCGTTGCAACCATATGGTTCAGTTTTTTTTCTTTTTAAATGTAAGTAATCGAACTACCATGGGATTTAGTTGAGATGGGTGGATGAATATTCTAGATGGAAGCAGATATATAAATTTCAAGATAGCTTTTCAACTTTTAAGTTCTGTTCTCTTCCCAATTTTGACCGTTCCCTCGGAGACCAAATGGAAGCTAGGAAAATTAGTTATTTTAGATTTCTGTCACTTTGACAAAAATTGTGAGGACCTTCATACTTCAGACCAGTTTTAGCTCTCTGCCTTGTTTTTAAGTCTTTAAAAACTGAGTAATTGGAGGAGAAAAAAAATTGTATTTTACATGTTGGGTCTCACTTATTAAAGGAGAGTTTAAGTCTATACGTAAGGAGAAGTGTTAGAATATTAATTAAATGATTAAATTCACCCATTTATATCGGTTTAAGCTTTTGAGATAAGTAGTGATTTTAAATGGTATCAGAACAAAGATCTTGAGTTTGAACATTGTCTTTGTCATTCACCTCTCATTGTAATTAAATATTCTACTTGTTGAGTCTCATTTATTAAGGGAGTTTAAGTCCACATATAAGGATAGTATTAGAATATTAGTTAATGATTAAAGTCACATATTCCTAGTTTTTGGAATAAGTGATGATTTTAACATCTTTAAAGCATAAACAGTGTAAAGACTCATTTGAAATTCTCTTAAATACATAAGCATTAAGGTGATATTAGTTGGAAAACTTTTTCATAAACTTCAATTGACTCACCAATTAGCCACCTTAAAATTACCGTTTATACTCTTTGACTCCAAAAATATATTTTTCCTCTCTACTTGTCTCTCTTATTTGCATTCCTCAGTCTCATCTAAGAAGCAATCTAGGTTGACAGTTGACAGACATCTCACATTGATGAGACGAGGAAGATTCAACGTGACTAATATTATGTGTAAAAGGCTAAAAGCTAATAGTTTGTTTTTATTATTATAAAATGATGAAGAGGAAGATAGAGTAAAATTCTTTCTTTAAGTATAATAAAATGAAAGAAACGTATAATGAGTTTCTTTGGGTATTTTGTTCCATTGCTACCTTTATTGTTAAAAAACCAACCTATTCATGAGTAGATGCTTTTTGCAAATACTTGCATTATTGCTACAGGAGTATGGCTAATTGATATTGCACAGGGATATGGGATAGTCTTTTGCAAAGGTTGCTCAGCATGACTGACCAATGAATTATATTGAATGATTGTAAAATGCAGTGGGTTTTGTCATCTAAGGAAATAAACTTCCCTTATCCTCTTGGACTGACACTACTTCACATGCATGGTCTTCTCGTCAGTCTTACGTTTTATACTCACCAAAGTTCTCAAGGTATCTAGTTTTAATCAATATTCTGAGAGTTGCTGCAATTGAGCGATCATGTCCTTCACCATAATTCTTACTGTATTTAGTTTTTCTCTTACAGATTATGAAGGTTGAGGATGAATACCTTTTATCTGACATTTGGATCTTCAAAGTTGTTACTTGGCAATTATTTAGTATCTTTAAAAAGTTTGACATGCCATAGGTGAGCACCAAAGATAAGATCATTTTATTTTCCTCCTTGAATTGGCTGCAAACTAAATATTCTCTCTTCAAGCCTCTATTATCTTTTTTTTCCCCCAACAAAAAATCTTGAGCTCTTGGAGGCCTTTGTTACTTAAATAAAATATTAGCTTATGGAAAAAGAAACAATATTCTGGTGGAATCAAAGTATAGCTTCATGGTTTTAAATTTTGGCATGAGTAAGTGCATTGTACGTTCAGCCCGAATTAAGGAGGTTGTCTTCAGTTTGAGAGCTTTGTACAAATTAATTACCCCATTTGATGCATAACAATCAAAACCAGCAGTATCTATTAATACTTTCTCAATGGATAATTTCATAAATTCTATTAGTGATAGGAAAAGAACAAATATTGTTACTGTTTGTTTAAATATTAATTAAATGATTAAATTCACTATTTCCTATCGATTTAAGGTTTTAGGATAACTAGTTATTTAGCATGGCATCAGAGCATAGGTCCTGAGTTTGAACTTTGTCTTCGTAATTCACCTCCCATTTTAATTAAATATTTTACATGTTACACTTCACTTATTAAGATAAGTTTGAACCTACATGTGATTTGGAGAGTATTCGAATATTAATTCAATGATTAAATTAACAATTTCTTATCAGCTTAAACTTTTGGAATAATTGGTGATTTAACACTATTCACATAGCTATTCCCAAGCCTGCTGACTGCAATACACCCTCTACTTTTCATGCTTTATCTCAACTCCAGAAGTCAATCTTTATGTGAGGGAAAAGAGGATCAGATAGTGGCTCTCTTGACAACCATTGAGGAGGATAATTTTCGAGATGTCAAGGATGCATGCTCTAATTCTAGAGATAGAAGGGAGCTTTTGAACTTAGAATGCTCCATAAATTATGATACTACTTGTGTGTCCTCTAGGCTTGGGAAAGGCAAGGCTCACGCTTTTTAGCTTGAGTGCGTCAGTTTGAGGGCTTTCGGGTGTTTTGTGGGTTCGGGTTTGAAGGTTCGAGGGCTTGCTATTTTGTGGGTTTTGAGTGGGTTGTTTGGGTTTTTCTTGTGCTCAATCCGAGTCAATCATGTTGTATATTGTCTGTGTACTTAGGAATGCCTTATGTTTTTTATAAAATTTTCCTTACTTATTAAAAAAAAAACAAGTCAATCTTTTGGGAAAAGTCCACATACCCCCCTTAAACTACTACCAAATTGACAATGTCCCCCCTAAAGACGAAAATACCTTTAATAAAATAAAAAATAATAATTTCTTTTTTAAAAAATACTAAAACTAAAAATTAAAAAAAAAAACACTACAATTTATAAGGGCTAGAAAAAGACTAAAACTAAAAATAAAAAATAAAAACAAAAACCAAAACAAAATAATTTTTTTTAAAAAAAAAAACACTACAAACCAATTGGACAAATTCAAGAATAAAAAAAAATTTATAAACATTTTTGTTAAAAAAATTATAATTATTTTTTTAAAAAAAAAATTATTATTATTATTATTATTATTATTATTATTATTATTATTATTATTATATTATTATTATTTCGAATTCATAAGGGTTAAAAAAACTAAAACTAAAAAAAAAAAAAAATAGCAATTTTTTTTTATATATATAAAAAATTAATAATAAAAAATAAACACTTCAACCCAATTAGTCAAATTCAAAATTTTAAAAAATTATAAAGATTTCGTTTTAAAAATTACTTTTTAAAAAATAAATTAAAAAAGAGTATTAGTCTTATTGAAAAATCTGTAGGTTTATTTTTGTCTTTTTGTTGCCATTGGGGGAACATTGTCATTTGTTTGGTAGTTTGGGGGGGGACATTGTCACAATTAAAAGTTTGGGGGGGACATTGTCAATTGAGTGGTAGTTTTGAGGAGGGTATGTGGACTTTTCCCCAATCTTTTCCTAAGACCTGAAAACTTTTTTTTTTTTTTATAAGTAATAGTATCATATTGTATAAATGAAGCACAGAGGAGCGCAACCCTAGTACACAGAAAGTATACAAAAAAGAAACCCCTAATTTAGAGAAAAAGAACGACAGAAAGTCAAAAAATCTACAAAACTAGCAAAAAAGAGATTATAAAACTTAAATCCCCTTATTGTCCTAGCTTTTCCCTACCAAAGCATCACAAGCCACTTTTATAATCTTTATTTGTTGAACTCCATTTTTATAACCTTTATAATCAACCATTGTACAGAAATGGTAGATGGGAGGAAAGAAACAGATTTCATGGTTTTTAAGATAAATATTTTGAAGGCCAAACTAAAAGACGAAATTAATGGCATAAAAGAATTGAACTAAGCCATTGGGAACAAACAGGGTGCTTGTTTTGCTTGGTCAGTGCCCTTAGGATAGATCCTTATTATGGATAATCTTAAGGAGTAGCATGTCATTCTAGTCGATAGGTGCTGTGCATGTAAGAGGTGAATAGGGAGTCTATGGACCATCTTTTTTTTTCATTGTAAAGTTGCTTGTGCCTTATGGAATGTTTTATTCAGTTGCTTTGGACTGTCTTAGGTTATGCCTAGACGGGTGGTTGACTTGTTTGCTTGTTGGTGGTCTATTGGTAGCACTCAAGAGTGTTCAATAGATCCACGTTGTCTAGTTCCTACCCATCTCAACCTCACTTTTCTCCTCCTCTACAACCTTGCACTAACCTCTCCCTTCCATGGGACCGTTGATCTTGGTCTCATCTCCATCCAACCGTTACTCCCAGCAAATCTCAAAACCGGATCTAGCACGCTCTATAGATCGAAGACAAACTTTTGTCCCTCAATGAGAAAGCGAAGACAAAGCTTACTAAGTCAGATCTGGTTTTCACAAAATCATACTTGCATTTTCTCGTTGGTTCTATCTACAAATGCACCATATCACCATCTTCCTCAACCATTCAGCATCTCGTCGCCCTCCTCCACACCTTCATCGGCCCTCCACGCGCCGGCATGTGTCTTTCATGTGCCCGAGCTTGGCATGCCATGGCTTTCCAGATTTTGTTCCCCTCTGCTGTTTCTGCAAACGAAGGGTTTTTGATGTATTTATTTTGTCTCCTAACCTTTAGGGTCGAGGAGGAATAGACGGTGTGAGAAACTATCTCCCATGGCCGGAAATAAGTTGGTGAGAATTTGGGCTACCAATGTCTTAGATCTAGTCTGCTCGGAGGAGATGTACATGAGTTAGCAGAAGCTGTAGTCATAGATAGTTTTTAATTGTAATATTTTTTGTCCAATTCTAGGACCCTGTAAGTTCATAGCGATGTGCTATGTTTATCTGCACTGTATGATGTAAGGGTTTTATGGTCTTGATTTATTATCAATGTAATGATGAAAAATTCACTTAAAAAAAAAAAAAACATATAACACATTTTTTAATATACATTTATAATATATACTTATAACATATAACATAAATTATTGAATATACTATATATATATATAGAAGCTATTTTTATTTATAAATATATACGCATTGAGTTAACAAGCGAGTGAAGCTTTAAACAAGTTTGTTCCCGAATGTTAAATAAGCCGAGCTTTATACAAGTATGAGTCATTTAATAATCAAGTCTAATTCCGTTTTCATGAATAATCCATTTAACAATCGAGTTGAGATTAACCGAGTCGAGCCCGAGCGAGCTCACAATTAATTTTGTTCATTTACAATCCTAACGCTACCCATAGAATCTAAAAATTTCATAATCTACAGCGACACCTCAAAGAAAGGTTTGGGTGTGTTTTCTTGTAGAATGATAAGGTAATAGCATACGCCTCATGGAAGCTGAAGAGTTACAAGCAGAATTACTTGATGCACAATTTGGAGCTAAGCTCTAGGGATGGAACCAAGAATTGTAATCGATATGGGCCAAAACATGAATGAGTAATATATTAAGATATGAGGGCCAAAGCATGAATAATAAATATATTAAGATTGAAAATTAAATCAACATGTAAAAAATAAAATTAGTATCCATTCAGTGTTAACAAAATATAAGAAAAAAATGGAATATTAGAGGTTGACGATAATGCATCACTAACATTAGCTTCTAAACTTTGAGCATTTTTTGTTTTGAAAAAGTCAACAATTGTAGTAAGCTTTCCCATCATCTACAAATAAATTTACATGTCAACATTAGGAAACTTAAGTAAGAAAGCATGAGGAACAATAAAATATAAAAACTTTCATATAATTGCTGCAATTTATATTGTATTTTCATAATTAATAATATAATACAAATTAATCAAATAACAATAAACAAGCGTTTAAGAGCTCAAATAAGATCAAATGGCATGAGACTAAACACAATTGTTTAACAAAAGAATCATACTATAAAGATTAGATCTATTTCTTAAATAAAAACTCAACAGAATAATACTATAATTTTTATATTGAATAATAAAAAATAAAGTACATTTTATAATTAATAAATAAATAAAAATTTGAAAAACCGTACTTGAAAATTGTTGTTTTGTTTTGGAAAAGGTGGAATTCGAAAAGTCACAACGTTATTCATATAAAGTTTGGAACCACTTTTTTTTTTAATTTTTTTCTAGCATGTTTGGTCCGAGAGAGGCTGGGACTAGAGTCATATACTTTGACTACTTTTTAATATTAGCTAGGGGCCAAGCAAAAATTATTTATACCAAAAATATAAAGTAAGAAAAATTTCTAAGGAATCTTACAAAAGTCGGGGAAGGCCATGGCCCATGCTGGTCCCTCCTAAAACCGCCTCTGGAGCTAGCAGCTATCATTGCTCTTAAGATTTGGAGACATTACTTGTATATCAACAAGTGTAAAATCTACATGGACCACAAAAGCCTTAAGTAATTTTTCATAGAAAGAGTTGAATATAAGATATAGAAGATGGCTAGAGCTGATCAAGGACTACAGTTGTGAGATCAACTATTACTCACACAAGGCTAATGTAGTTGCTGATACTTGAATGCTTGAAAAGGCATTCATTCCTTTATTTATGATAATTTCATTTTGGCGGCCATTCTAGTTTTTCTCATGTTCGTGCAAAACAGAAAGTCCCTTTTCCCGCATTCTTATCTTATAGATTCTCACTAAATGATGAAGTTTATTCAAAAAAGGAATGAACGCTCTGCCCTAGTGAAGACACATAGGAAAGATTCACTGATTATTCTCATTTATAACCTATCCCACTAATTGCAATCCCATGGGAACCAGATACCACCAATCATGGAAATTTGACAGTTCGAGTCTTTCTGCTTATGGGCTCAAGGAGTAGCACTCATCCCTATTGGAAGATTTGAAAGTCAATAGATGAAAGAGATAATCAGCCGAAAGGATAGGTGGTACTGGGTTGATGCTTGAATAGGAAGTCGATGATTGGTTTGGCTGCCTTGGCAATTTCTCAGCCCCAACTGATTATGTAGTTAGAAAGATTGAGATTGGAAGTTGTACGTAGAAGAAGGAAAAACTGCGCATTTGGCAAGTTTGGTATGTATTGCTTCTTTATTTATAATAAATTCTTGGGAAAAATTATATTTAATCCCTAGATTTGGATTTAGTCATTGGGTTTTCAATTTTAAGAATATAATTCTTAAGTTTTGTCCAAATTTAAAATAGGTTATTCTGTCACTTTATCGTCAAAGTTTAAGTTTGTTAAATATCAAATTTGTCTCGTTTAAGACATCACCTCACTTTAACTCGATTTACCGCTTTAAAAGTACACCACATAGAGACGGAGAAGAACAGACGACACAAAAAATGAAGAAAAAATCTTACTTCTCAAGTTTTAAGCCCAAAAAAATTGTTATCATAGAGTTTTATTTATTTATTTATGAATAACTTGTTCGGCTAATATGATATTGCATTGAAATGCTTACATGAACGTTGACATGTTAAATGAGACATATTTAACATATGACAATCCGTTAACTTTGAGGTAAAATGATAGAGAGATGTATTTTAAATTTGGACAAAATTGAAGGACTGTATTCTTGAAATTGGAAACTGAAAGATTAAATCCAAATAAAATGAAAACTTAAGGGCTAAATATGATTTTTTGCTAAATTTTTTATTATTTGATTGTATCATTCTGACATTAGTGATCTATAGGATGAGTTCTTAAGAAATGATTCCATTATTTTTATTACCAAACTATTAATCTTACCAAATTCTAGACACTTAGATGAACTACAGTTTCTTGAGAGACCACCATAAACCATGTTTTCAACAAACGGGCTAACCACATGCTCACCAACACAAGAGACCTTGATTCACCTGAGGTTTTAATCTAAGCAAGAGCAACAACCTGTAATGAAAGAACAAGGACGGTTAGGGCCTTAGGTAGATTAGGCGGCTGTTTAAGCCCCTAATTAATAAATATTTATTTTATAAAAAAATATTTAAGGTTATAATTATAGTTAATATTCTCTAATTAAGGCTCTTGATTAATAAATATTAATAAAGATTTATTCCATAAAAAAAATTTAAAGTCCTAATTATAATTAATATTCTCTAATTAAGAGCCCAAATTATAATAAATAAGTCATTTAAGAAATGCAGTAATATTATTTGATTCTTTTAAAAACTTAAATTTTGAACATTTAATTCTTGAAACAAGTCATAAATAAATTGATAGCATTCAATAAGGGAATTGAATAATATATTAACATTAAAGTCATTTTCAAATAAAACTTATTCTTACGTTGAATGTTGTGTGGTAGAAATTTTTTTTTGGCCTTATATGATCGCAAGTCCTAATTGGATCATCATTGCAAGATGTGAATTTTCTTTTTTTCTTTTTTTTAATAACTTTAAAGATATTTTGGATAGAAAAATGTAAAAGTGTCTAATTTGATACACAGTAGTAATTTAGGAAGCCTCGGTGCCACTTTTTAAGATTTAAAAGTATAAATAAAAATATGGTAATACTTCGAGGACTAAATTATATTTGGACAGAAATTAGCTACAAACTGGTTTGTAGCAATTAACTACAAATCAATCTAATAAAATGACATGTGTCCCTTAACATGTGAGAAACACATGTTTCTTATTAATACTATTAAAAAAAGCATGTGAGAAGCAAATGCTATTAAAAAAACATGTATTTTTCATATGTTAAAAAACACTTGTCATTTTATTAGACTAATTTATAACTAATTACTACAAACTAGTTTATAGCTAATTTATGTCCATTATATTTTTCTCGAATCTAAAAACAATAAATTGTTCTGCATGCATGTGTTACATTACAAAAACCGTAGTCTTCAAAGAAATCAAGGCCATGTTTGGCAACTTATTCCCATTCTAATTCCAATTCCACTCCAATTTTCAAAAAAATATTTCCAACTTTTTATATCACATCAACTACTTTTTAATAATTTTTTTATTTTTATATCACATCAATATTTTTTTTATTACCATTCAAATAAAATACTCACAAAAAACAAAAAATTTACTTTTTTCATACAAAACATTTTCTCTTAACAATCACATCATGCTACAGTGAAATCATTCCAAAAAATAGAATATGTTGCGAACAGGGCCAAATGTTTCTTAAGTAATGATGACTGATGAGAAACGTTACGGAGTAATAAATGCCTAATAAATGCTGACGTTACAAATTGAAATAAAAAAATATAAGGTTTTTACATTATCGATCTCCAGATGTCTAGAGATTCCACAATAGATCAAACTTCGAAATTCTATTCTCCTTGCGCCAATTTTTTCTTACAATTAATTAGAAAAAAAAAAAAAAAAAAAAAAAAACTGATAAACCATTCAAATGAAGTGCTTTAGCTATAGTAATACTATATATTTGGAAGTGTGTTGTGAATATTATACAAAAATTGTTTAATGGGATATCAGTAGATGGATGATTATCTAGTTATATGCATTGAAAATGATATATTTAAGACTATCAATAACGAAAAAATCATGTAACAATTTTAAAATATAAAGACTCGCAAAAAACAATTAAATAAATTAATGTTAAGCGTGACAAAATAAATTATAAGTTACATTTATATGTTTTAAACAATAATTAAATTTTCTTGAATTGTTCATTTATTTCGTTAATTATATTTTTTTAATCTTGACTCTTCTTAACCAAAATCCTCCGCCTATAGATTGGATGCACGCATGATCAGATGAATAAAGAAAGCTTTAAGAGGATTGGCACAACCACATAGAGTCTAAATTTCTCTCTCTCTCTCTCTCTCTCTCTCATATATATATAGTGGCAAAGACTAAGTAAGAGCATTTTCATCCGGTTTATTATATTTACTCCAAATTTTGAGGATAAAATCATTTTTTTTTCTACTTTAACTATCCACTTTTTCTAAGAGTATTCTCATCCGACTCCCTACATTTACTCCATATTTTGAGGATAAAATCATTTTTTCCTACTTTAACTATCTACTTTTTCTAAGCACCTAAATCCAGCTTTCTAAATTATGGATCCACTTTCACTTTTTTATTT
>FXXK01000806.1:143641-157536 GCA_900184695.1 Betula pendula | reverse complement strand
TCACATATATATTATATATTTATATTATTTTATATTAATAGAGTTTTTATTAAACTAAAACTTTTGGGTAATCAATTTAGATAACTACTAAAGGTGAAAGGTTGTCTCATTTCACCAAAAGTTGTCTTCTTTGATGGAAGAAAGAAACGTTAGATTATGGATAAGGGTCTTGGCCTATCTATAAATAAGCCTATAATTCTCCATTAGTCACAACTTTTGAACACAAAAGAAAGATAAGCCAAAAATCTCTATCCAACATTCTCTATTCAGATATTTGTGAGGGTCCTTAGATTTTATAGGTTTACAAACAAGCAATTTTGGTTCTTCAATTCAAGTACTTAAGCAATAATGGCCAGAGGTCGGTATTTATTATTTATGTTCATATGTTAATGTTCTCCCAAATTCTTACATTAGTGGTATCAAAGCCAGGTTCTGTGCCATGTTGTTTAGTATGATTTTGTTGATTGTTTCCGAAGAGTGTTTGAATGTTTGTGTTCAAAGGATTCATGATTATTCTATTTTTTTTTTTTATGTTCTGAGATTTTTGGTTAGGGTTTCAATTTTCAAGTGTCTAAATGGGTATGATTTGGCCGGATGTTTTGAAGTTTAATATTTAGATGCTTTTGTGGTTTTAAGAGAACCACAATTTTTTAAACCCATTTTCAGCCATTGAATTTTCTTCAAAAGGATTATTCCTTTTAATTGATTTTCAATACCCATATGTTTCTGAACCCATAAATCAACAGATTTTATGTTTATAAACCAAATCATTCTAGAAAAACAAGTTTTAGTGAGAAAATTCGAAGAAAATTTTGAAAACCCCCTTTTTTTGACTCGATGGGTGTGAGACCTGAACCAGATCCGAGTTTCAGACCTGGCGAGAGGTAGGGGATGAAGTTTTTGGGTAGTTACAAAAAAAAAAAGTGGATGTTTTTTTTTTTAATTTTTGTATGTACTGAGACTCGAACCACCCACCAATGAGTGGTTTAAGCAGTGCATTATCATTGAGCCAATATGTTGTCTTTTGCTTGTTAGCCATTCGGTTTATATCTATACTGTGTAACTCTATTATGAAATGCTTTATATTTTGTTCCTTTATGATATCATATTGGGAAAATGGATATCGTAGATATTTAAAATGCCATATATATACTGTGTATTAAGAATAGCCACAGCATCTTAAGACACATTTATGTAAAATTTTATAATGGCATTCCAAATTGCAATTAAGTTATTAAAGTGATTACTATTGCCCTACAGGAAGTGGTCATGTTATGTGACTTAATTGGATTGAGATAGTGAAAAGAATATTAGGAAAATGAGATATTTAATACCCACAGGTACAAGATCTTTTTTTCTTAAGTATGTATAAAACACACTAGTCTTATTGTAAAGATAATATAAACAAATCTTATGCATAATCAATCTTTGCCCACAGGGAGTTTTTAATTTATTTTTGAATTTGACATTGGTTGATTCATACTATGGTCATCGTTTATTTCAAAGTGTTAATGCCTATTATTGGTTATTGCAGCTACTGTTTCTTCTGTTTTAAATAATGAATCTTCTCATATTCCATTTTTAAATGGAGATAATTTTTCGAAATGGAAAGACAAAATTCTTTTGACATTAGGGTGCATGGACTTAGATTTTGCCCTTCGTGTGGAGGAACCACCTATACCCACTGAAACAAGTTCGTTAGTAGAAAAGACTACTTTTGAAAAGTGGGAGCGGTCTAACCGATTAAGTCTAATGCTCATTAAGTCACATATTAATAAGAGCATTAGAGGTTCAATTCCTCCATGTGATAAGGTAAATGACTACATAAAGGCCATTGAAGAGCAATATGTTAGTTCTAATAAGGCATTGGCCAGCACTCTAATGAACAAGTTGTCAATAATGAAACATGACAAATCTTGGAGTGTGCGTGAACACATAATGGAGATGAGGAACATTGCTGCACAACTTAAGTCCTTAGAAATTGAGATTTCGAAGTCATTCATTGTCCATTTCATACTCAATTCCCTCCCTGCTGAATATGGACCATTTAAGATTTCTTACAACACACATAAGGAAAAGTGGTCCATTAATGAAATTCTAACTATGTGTGTACAAGAAGAGGAGAGATTGAAACATGAAAATTTGGAGAGTGCACATTTTGTGACTTATAAAAGGGGCAAGAGTGCCGAAACTATAAAATGGAAGAAGGATGGGCAAGCACCATTCAAGCAATATGGAAACAACGATACATGCTTCTTCTGCAAGAAAAAAGGGCACAAAAAGAAGGATTGCCAAAAGTATAAAAAATGGCTCGAGAAAAATGGTAATCTAGTTTCTCTAGTGTGTTATGAGTTTAACTTCATTTATACTCATCATAATACATGGTGGATTGATTCGGGTACTACAATTCACGTTGTCAATATCATGCAGGGATTTCTCAGTCTAAGGAAACTGATGGGAAGTGAACAAGGCATCTATTCAGGAAATGGGATGCGTTCGCATGTCGAGGCTGTAGGGACTTTCAGACTTGTTTTAGAAAATAGATATATTTTAGATCTTGAAAACACATTTTATGTTCCTTCTTTTTCAAAAAATTTAATTTCTATATCTAAACTAGTACCTTTGGGTTTTGTATTTAATTTTAGGGAAAAATGCAAAATTGGTCCTTGTGGTTGGCTTAAATTACAAATCACTCCTTGTGGTATAAAAAAAAACCCAGAGGTCCCTGTGGTTGGCCAAAATAGCAAATCACTCCCTGAAGCAAATTTTCGTCCGTCATTTTAACAGAAACTATAAGCTATTTTGGCCAACCAACGGGTATTTGATTGTATATGCAAATTTCTGACGTAGCAAACTAANAAAATCACTCCTTGTGATATAAGAAAAAAACCCAAAGGTCTCTGTGGTTGGCCAAAATAGCAAATCACTCCTTGAAGCAAATTTTCGTCCGTCATTTTAACAGAAACTATAAGCTATTTTGGCCAACCAACGGGTATTTGATTGTATATGCAAATTTCTGATGTAGCAAACTAACGGTTTCTGTTAAAATAACTAACGAAAATTTGTTTTAGGGAGTGATTTGTTATTTTGGCCAACCACAAGGATCTTTGAGTTTTTTCTTATACCACATGGAGTAATCTGTAATTTAGGCCAACCACAAGGACCAATTTTGCATTTTTCCCTTAATTTTATTGGTTCAAATGTCTATTTGTTTAAAAACTCAGCTGATGTTGGCTCAAGGATCTTAGTTAATGGTTTATATAAATTAAATTTAGATCCCATTTATGAACAAAGCCTCTTAACTATGCATGATATTGGCAGTAAACGTACCATTATTGATGAGTCCTCCTTTATGTTATGGCATCGGAGATTGTGACATATTTCCGTAGAGATGATCAAAAGACTAGTAAATGATGGAGTCCTCAAGGCTTTAGATTTATCTGATTTTGGTACTTGTGTGGATTGCATAAAAGGAAAGTAAACTAATAAGACTAGTAAAGGTGCCAAGAGGAGTGAAGAAATACTTGGAATCATACACACTGACATATGTGGTCCATTTAGTACCCCTTGTTTGAATGGTCAAAAATATTTTATCTCATTTATTGATGACTATTCAAGGTTTATGTATCTTTACCTCATTTTTAATAAATCTGAAGCACTAGATGCTTTCAAAACTTATAAAAAGGAAGTAGAGAGACAATTAAAAAAGAAAATTAAGATCCTAAGATCTGATAGGGGTAGAGAATATTATGGTAGATACACAGAGTCAGGGCAAAGACCGGGTCCATTTGCTAAATTTCTTAAAGATGAAGGCATTATTGCTCAGTATACAATGCTGAGTTCATCTTACCAAAATGGTGTTGTTGAAAGGCGAAACCGTACACTTATGGATATGGTAAGAAGTATACTTAGCAATAGTACTCTTCCTTTATTTTTGTGGAGTGAGGCCTTAAAAACTTCAGCATATATCTTAAACAGAGTTCCATCTAAGGTTGTTCCCAAAACACCATTTGAGCTATGGAAAGGATGGAAACCTAGTTTAAGACATTTGCAAAATGGGGTTGTCCAGTTGAGGTTAGAATCTACAATCCACAATTAAGGAAATTGGATTTGAGAATAGTTAGTGGATATTTCATTGGCTATGCAGAAAATTCTAAGGATTATAGATTTTATTGTCCTTCACACACACCTAGAATTATTGAGGCCAGAAATGCAAAATTTATTGAAGATCTTAACATTAGTGGGAGTAATGTTCCTCGAAATATGGAGTGGGAGGAAACACGGAATTTAGATACCATATCCGTGAATCAAAATAAGTTGATTGTTTTTCAAGAAAATCAACGTGATATTCTTGAATAACAATCAATTCAAGAACCTCTACAACCACAAGAGGAACATATTAATATGGAGTCTGCAGCTCAACATCTACATAATGCAGATGAGACTGTAGAATTAAGAAGATCCTCGAGAGAAAGAAGACCTGCTATTTCTGGTGATTATTATGTATACCTATTAGAGTCTAACTTTGATGTCGGACCTAAGGATGATCCCATCTCGTTTTCACATACCATGAGTAGTGAAAACTCAAAATTGTGGTATGATGCCATGAGAGAAGAAATGAAATCTATGGCTAAAAATCAAGTTTGAGAAATCGTCGTGCTACCTAAAGGAGTCAAAACCATTGGATGTAAATGGGTTTATAAAACCAAGAAAGATTCACATGGTAACATCGATCGATATAAGGTCATACTTGTAGCTAAAGGATTCACAGAAAGAGAAGGTATTGATTATCATGATACTTTCTCTCCAGTTTCTAAAAAAGATTCTTTTAAAATAATTATGGCATTAGTAGCTTATTTTAATTTAGAGCTACATCAGATGGATGTAAAAACGGCTTTTTTGAATGGAAATCTTGAAGAAGAGGTATACATGAAACAACCTGAAGGGTTTTGTTCTGATAAAGGCGATCAATTAGTTTGCAAATTAAATAAATCTCTATATGGACTAAAACAAGCATCCCGTCAATGGTGTTTAAAATTTCACATTGTTATTACTTCATTTGGTTTTATAGAGAATATTGTGGATAATTGCATTTACCATAAATTCAGTGAGAGTAAATTTATTTTCTTAGTCCTATATGTTGATGATGTCTTACTTGCAACTAATGATTTGGGTCTACTACATGACACTAAACAATTTCTTTCCCAAAACTTTGAAATGAATGATTTAGGTGAAGCCTCTTATGTCTTAGGCATAAAGATTCACAGAGACAGGTCTCAGAAGATTTTAGGTTTGTCTCATAAAGCCTATATTGAAAGAGTTTTAGAGAAATTCAGAATGCATGAATGTGCACCCAATGCAGCACCCATATTGAAGGGTGATACATTCAGTTTAAGTCAATGTCCAAAAAATGCTTTAGAAAAGAAAGAAATGGAGAACGTTCCTTATGCATCTGCTGTTGGTAGTTTGATGCATGCACAGGTTTGTTTAAGATCTGATATTACATATGCAGTAGGAATGTTAGGAAGATATCAAAGTAATCCAGGAATGGAACACTGGAAGGCTGCTAAAAAGGTTATGAGATATTTACAAGGAACCAAGAATCGTATACTGACTTTTAAGCAGGTTGACCATCTAGAAGTGGTTGGATATTCAAACTCAGACTTTGCGGGTTGTAAAGATTCTAGAAAATCCACTTCAGGATATGTCTTTATGTTAGCGGGAGGTGCTATATCGTGGAAGAGCACCAAACAAACGATAGTTGCATCATCTACTATGGAGGCAGAGTTCATAGCATGCTTTAAAGCGACTTCACAGCGAAATGGTTAAGAAATTTTATCACAGGGCTTCAAGTTGTGGATTCAATATCCAAGCCATTACGAATTTACTGTGATAATTTGGCAACAGTTTTCTTTTCTAAGAATAACAAAAGTGGGAGCAGAACCAAACATATTGACATAAAGTATCTTGCTATCAGAGAGAGAATTAAGGAACAAGAAGTCTTTATAAAGCATAGTAGTACGACTTTTATGATTGCAGATCCCATGACGAAAGGGCTCTCAATAAAGACATTTTCGAAACATGTAGAGAGCATAGGATTAGTAAGCTCATTTTATGATTGATTAAATTCTTGTTATTTAGAGTACTCAATATTTGTCAAAACATTATTTTATTTGTGCACATTAAGTATTTGCTCCTAATAAAGTTAGACCCAAAATGACTTATTGGAAGTTATTCATAAAGATTTATACCATATAAGGATCTTCTTAAGAGAGATTCATACATTGTAATACATGGAAGGAAATGTTGAAATAAGAATATAACCGCCATGATTTGTGTGTTGTATCTCTCTCTAAGTAAAACTAAAGCTTTAGTAGTTTTCAATTTTGGCCAAATTCAGTTTTAGTTACCCGAATGATTTTAAAGATGTGTCATGTGAGCCAAGTGGGAGAATGTTAGAACACATCTTCTATAAGGAAATTTAAAGTGGCCCACATGTCACATATATATTATATATTTATATTATTTTATATTAATAGAGTTTTTATTAAACTAAAACTTTTGGGTAATTAATCTAGATAACTACTAAAGGTGAAAAGTTGTCTCATTTCATCACAAGTTGTCTTCTTTGATGGAAGGAAGCAACGTTAGATTATGGATAAGCGTCTTGGCCTATCTATAAATAAGCATGTGATTCTTCATTAGTCACAACTTTTAAACGCAAAAGAAAGATTGGCCAAAAATCTCTATCCAACATTCTCTATTCAAATATTTGTGAGGATTCTTAGATTTTACAGGTTTACAAACAAGCAATTTTGGTTATTCAATTCAAGTACTTAAGCAATAATGGCCAGAGGTTGGTATTTATTATTTATGTTCATATGTTAATGTTCTCCCAAATTCTTACAAGCATTTGAGTGAGTGTGGCATGAAGGGGAAGAAAAATGAGAGAAATGAGTTGAATTTTCGAGTTTCATCTATTTACAATGCTTTTCAAAACACTACAATTTTAACCCACAAATGCCTCGTTCGAACGCCCCCACGTGAAAATGCCTTAAAAATCCTAAAAAATTGCTCGCAGTCAAACCATTAACTTTACGTTCAAGCCGTACATTAGAAAAAGAGTAATGATACAAGTCACCCTCTATGTCTACCTTGTGTCAACCAAAAGTGACGTGACTTTTAAAATCACCTTTAGATCAAAAGTTAATAATCATCGATAATAAATTCAATGGTGATTTTAAAAGCCACATCACTTTTAGTTGACATAAAGTAGACATAGAGGGTGATATATATAATTACTCTGAAAAAAATAGCTCTGTTCGAACTACTTTGGAATGAATTTGGAACGCAACTCTCTTTAATTTGCTTATTCGATCCAACATGGGCCCGTTCAAACACCCATGTAGAAAGTCCAGCATTCAAATCAGTTTGGAACGCAAATAGGACGACATTCATTGGAATACTTCCATTCAAACTCAAATGGAACGGAAATGAAACGACACTCTTAGGTGTGAATTTTACTGTACAATAGATCGAACAACAACCTCAAAATCTAACTTTTTCTAAAAATTCGAAGTATTTCACTTGATTATCTACTTAATTCAACTACAATATGTCTTTTTAGTTATTTTCTTGGGTGCTAAAAAGAATAATAAAATGAGGCCTAAGGGTTGTGAATCATCTTTTTAAAACAAACCATGCAATTTCAAAAGGGTAGAAACATCTTTAAACCAATTTGCTAAAGGGTAGAAACATCTTTAAACCAATTTGCTATAACAGTTCATCCATCGTTCGAGAACCAAATCGAAAAAAAAAAAATCCAATCTTAACCCAACTCTTAAAGTCCCAAGGTTAATTTAAAACACACTTTAAGTTAATTAAATAAATTTTTATTTTGGGGTATTACACTGTATGCACCATCTTTTCACATAAATTTGATTTATGTAACTCATTTGGGTAAATATGATTATACTTCTATTTTGAAGGATGATGTAGTAATAATAAGGGTAAATTGTTTATATGTTTTAAATTTTTTATTGATGGTATACTCTAACTATCATATTTCTAATAATTCTGTTTTAGGATTTACATCTTGTTCTTTATTATTAAATAAGAAGATTGAACAGATGAAGCATATCTTTACATTTAGGCCTTAAACATATTAATTAAAGTAGGATTCAAAGATTAGTCAAGGATGGACTCAATTAGGTCTTGGACATATGTTTAAGAGCATTCACAGTAAAAGCCTTATATTTTATTCATTTTCTTAAATTTAGGAAAAATGTCAAGAAAGTCACAAAAAGTGACTCACAACAGTTTCTCTACTGGTTTCCTAAAGTTTGAGTTTGCTACGGTGAAACTCAATGCATAGGGTTCCACTATTGCAAACCCAATACTTATGGCCTATTTGGGATTGCGATTTCAAAAACGTGTGATTTTACAAATATGCGATTTTAAAAATTGCGATTTGAAAACATGATTTTTGAAAACGCAGTTAAGCATTTGACAAAATCGCAATTTAGCATTTAAAATTCTGCGTTTTTAAAAAAAACCCCCTTAGTTGCGATTTGAAAACTCAGATTTTCTGCTTTTTCAAATCGCAATTTTTTAAAAACGCAGTTCCCAAATAATCCAGTTTTTGCGATTTGGTTTAAAATCGCATTTATTGTCTACGCAATCGCAATCCCAAACACACTTTTATTATAATTAAAAAAAAAAAACTCAATGCTCTCTCCTCTTACACCTCCTAATGAACTAAGTTATTCAAAAAGAAATGATAAAAAAAATAAAAAATAAAAAAGTAAAGAAAGAATATTTAATTGGTATAAGGAATAATTAAAGGAAACTATTGTGGAGTGTATTTATATATGGAAGCAAAAAGTAATTTAGTTCTTTTAAATTAAAAAAAAAATGACAAAAAAATTGCTGTGAACATTCTAAGACCTACTTATTGAGCCTGTTTGGCAAGAGTTATTACTGTTTAGTGGGATTCATTGTTCATGGGTTTTGTTAAACAAAAAAAAAAAATATTTTCACTTTTTATATCACATCAACTACTTTTTAACAACTTTTTTCACTTTTTATTACTATTAAAATAAAAAATTTTACTTTTCTATACAAAAAATTACAACATTCTCTCTACTTTATATCACATAAAAAGTTAACAACCCACCTACCCCAACCCATAACCTTTGCCACACACACCCATTAAGAACACATGTAGAAAGTTTGTCAGTTGCACCACCAAGGAAAGCTTCGGTGGCAAACCTGGCTTGCTCATGTAAATAACAGCATTCTCCAACCCGAAGGAAAGAACTCCACGCCTTCATTGGGAAAAACGGAAAAGAAAACGAAAAAAAAAACAAGAAAAAAGAGTTTGACAGAAGTTGCTCCATCCGAGGTATAACTTTATTTGTTGAACCATGGTTTATCTGCTTGCGAATGTCACTGATAAGACTGCAATTTACCGAATTTGTTTTACCAACACTTCCTGCCTCTTTGATATGCTTGTTTTTAGCTCTTCTTCGGAGTAGTGTGTTGTGAACAGCTTCAAAACTGGAGAAATCTTCCAATTTTTGTTTTTTCGTTTATATTTGATAGCCAAATAATAATATAATTTCAATTTTCGAATAGACTTTAAAAAAAGTAGAAAGGAACGGTGGTGGCTACGTCTGAATGGTGCCGGCCAGGTGTTCGAATAATTCCCTAAGAGAAAGAAAAAAAAAAAAAACTCTGCACACTAGCCAATGCAGAATGTTTTTTCAATATTAATACAACACCAAAAATCTGCACACTAGCCAATGCAAATTATTGATTTTTTCCATTTCTCTTGTTGTAAATATCCGCTCTGCAGAACAAGGTGTTGCTGCACCCAATTAAGTTCATGAATGGCGACCAGCAGCAGCTTGGTGCTTCATCGTTGTTGGTCTATGTTAGCCTGTCGAGGTGTAGCTTTCCCACGGAGATCTCCGAGACTAATGCTGAACTTCCATTCAGTGTGTGCAACTAGTACTTTTGCTACTTCTTTAGCGGTCAAAGCCTCCTCTGGCAGGTGCAGTAGTCGCTTTGGCACAAGGACATGTAGCAGCAAGTCAAACCAGCTCAGAAGAAGTTGCTCCTCCAATGCATGCGTTGTTGTCGACGATGAAAAATACGGCAATAAGCAGGTGATTAGTGTTACTCCACGTCTTTACGACTACATCCTTGCCAATGTTCGAGAGCCAGAGGTAGTGAACTTCTTTCCCCTTTCTTCCATTAATATTTACTCTTAAGCTCCGTTTGGTACGGCTTAAAAATGATTTTCAGAAATTATTTTTCGTGTTTTCCAGCATTTGGTGGGGCGAAAAATCTTGGTCAAACCGAAATCTTTTTTCGTTTGACAAGAAAAACCTTTACTAATTACCGTAAATTGGTTTCATTTTTTGAAAACTATAAACTATTTTTTGAGTTTGAGCTTCTTATTCTTAAATCGCTGGACCATAACCGAAACACTGTAAAACCCTCGTTGGGACCACCGCGTGACCCTGCCAAAACACAATAGGGACCCCGGACCTGTTGCGACACCACACGGGATCCCGTCCACTTAGTTTGGCCCCGTCGGACCTCATCGTGACCTCGTCATGGTCAGACCAAATCGTGACCTCTTCGAGACGATGTCGGGACCCATTTGTGAGTCCACCGGGACCTGTCATGACCCGGCTGGACCTGGTCGGCACCCATCGTAACGCGGTCGGGATCGCCAGGATGCAAGTCGAGGACCCCATCGAGACACCGCCGAGACCTGTCATGACATTATTGAGATCCTATCTTATGACCTGTCGAGACACCATCGGGATTATGACGGATCGGCAGTGTCACGACGAGGGCCCAATGGTCTCAATGTGTCCAGCGAAGTCATGCGGGTCCAACAGGTCCCGGCAATGTTTTGGCTATAGTCCGCAGGATTTATAATATAGATATATAATAAATTATTATTAAGATTTTTAAGTGTATGTAAAAAATTTAATTTTTATATTTAATATGATTGGATGAAAATTAAAGATATTGTGATTTTTCGTACTCGCTAAATGCCGGAAAACGTTTTTCTGAAAAATGATTTCTTTAAAATAATTTTTCGACGGAAATCATTTTACGCCAAAACAAACGGAGCCGGAATGATATGTTTTTCAGATGTATATTTGATTAGTTCTTCTATATTTTCTTTTTGTGATTCTTTATGAGGTTCCATGTCAGATTCTACGACAACTTCGAGAGGAGACTGCTTCCATGCATGGTAGTCAGATGCAGGTATTTGTTACTTCTTCCTTCCTTTGCATGTTTTATTTGTAATTGTGCGATGCAGAGTTCTTAACACTAATGTTAAAGATGTGTTTGGTGTCTTTTTCTTGCACATCTTTTGTCCATCTCTGTTGCAAATTTATCATTAAACATGTGGGTCCTACAGATTCAATGATGGATTTGCATACCTCTTATACGGAGATAGACAAGAGAAGTGCAAAAGAATGAAAGCAAATATTAAGACATCTAAAATTCTTAATTACTAAAGCACGCAGAGGCTTCTGGTTCCTGTTATTACTCCATCTTGAATTTGATTGGGATTGGCAGGTGCCTGAGCTGCTGTTAGTGGTTTGGATGCAAGTATTTGACCCAACTTTCATTTTATACTATATCATAATAATGATTGCTATGAGTGCAATATTTCTGTACAATCAAAAAGATTTAACTGACATACTGGGAAGGGAACTCTTGATTCAGCTTGCGGAGAATTCTTCTGAGGGGAAGATTCTGCTTCTCTCTATTAATTTTTCAAATATCTTATTCTGATGGATGTTACCACTACTATTCTTCTATTACATATTTTGGAAATAGTTGGATGTGATCTACATTGTGTTTGATCATTATCTCAATGGACAATTAATAATTGACAAAATATTTTGCTCAAGGAAAAGTTAAGTTTGTATGATTCTTCATAATATTTATATTGATATAACTTGCATTTGTGCTACAGTCTTCAAGGCAATGAATTAATAGAAGGACTATTTTCTATCAATCTAATCTTGTATGGAATGTCTGAAGTCGTGGTTTTAATTCCTCAACGTAATCACTAAAGCTGACAACATATTGTTCTCTTAATAGGTGTCTCCTGATCAGGCACAGCTGCTTGCTATGCTTGTGCAGATTCTTAGGGCAGAGCGGTGTATTGAAGTTGGCGTTTATACTGTATGTATATCTCACTGAAATTTAACTTCTTCTGGTCAATAGACTACTGACTGCTTTTCTTCTGATATGCAAGTATTTGTTGCCATATCTCATCATCATCATCTTGCGACAGTTCTTTGATTTCTAAATTCTCATGCATAGTTTGTTACTTATACATACGTAAGAAAAGGTTCACTTCAATGGGAAGTAACAAAATGTGATGAAATATTTGCATTTCAGGTGCTTAAGAATTTTAAACGGAACTGCATATGATGGCATATGCTAAGTGCAAGTATTTTCTGGAAATTGCCATTCTAGTTTGGTGGGTCACTTATATATTCCAAAAAAAAAAAAACATCATTACCTAAAAGAAAAAAACATTGTTGAACCATGGACTACTCACAAATTATTGTGTAGTGTGGTGAAAATTTTGGTTATTCCATCAAGGTTGGTGGCATAGAATTCTTTAGAACTAGTTTATTTACCTCCAGGTATATTGAACAAGCTATTACTATCCTAAACCAGTTACCACCAGACAAAGTTTCTATCTCACCCACTGGATGAACAATGAACAGTTTTGAGTCGAAGCTATTTGAATCCTATGTGCAGCTGATCGCCATAAGACACTTGGAGAGCATTTCTCTAATCTTTCACCCTTTTTAGATCTCCAGTAACTACTTAATGCACTCAGACTAATGCTATCATATCAAGTTGATTTGTGTGATGTGAACCTGTTCAATGTTTATAGAGTGATAAAAAGGAAGGTATTAGAAAAAAGCAGAGAACATTTATGTTTGATGCAAGCAGATCCAAATGCTCTCTTTGCAGTTCCAGCTTCAATAGTTATTTAAATTTGATTAGGACTCATTGATAAAGATAGAATCCTATCTTAGAATAATGCTTATCTTAGGGCATATTCTGATTTGTTCTATTCAACCTTTGTTTTATAGTTTAGTAGGAATCTAGTACCCAGCTCTATAAAAGTGATGTCCTTTATTTTTGAGAAAGAATAATGATTCACAATGCTTAGTTATTCTTTGAGGTGAGATGACCACTACTAGCCCATGACTTATGACTAGTGAGACGCGAATCTATGTGAGGGATTGCAACCTCATCCTGTTAGTTTTTGTATTTGTTTGATCAAGTTTTTGGTATCAGAGCATGATTCAATACATTGGCTTTGGTTGATCTTTGATTTATGTCCTTGCATCATGAGATCATGGGGTGGCAATCTTACGCATCAGAAGACTCTCGCAATCACACAAGAGAGATGATCTTTCGCTAAAGGTCGTTTAATCAGATAAGACACTAGTGGAATCACTTTTGATGATGAACGACAGTACAGAAGTAGCAACAGATAATGTAGAAGATGTTGAACAGATGAATGAGCTAGCCAAGGAGATACCAGATGGTGAAGAAGTTGCTGAAGGAAGTACAAGAGTGAGAAACAACACACCCACAGGCTCACCATTCCAACCGAAGCAAGATCAACTTGGAATGCTGAAATTTCAGCGTATCTTGGACCGAGTTATATATGACAGGACGTGTTGATCGAGCTGACTACAAATATTCGAAAATCTAATGTTATAAGTCATTCGAAATAGATGTGCATGTTGATGTTCTGAATTTACATCCCGATAAAGCTGGACCCACTCTATGTGCATGTACCAGGATTGGCTTCATGTCCCTTGACA
>FXXK01000806.1:0-135118 GCA_900184695.1 Betula pendula | reverse complement strand
AACCCGAACCCGACTCGTTAACCCGTTTTGACACCCCTACTAGTGTCCAACCTACAAGTGGGAAAAAAAGTCAACATGGATTATGGGGTGGAAAATAAAAGTAAATATATATGTGTATCATGGATTGACAAAAATTGGAATGGAAATCGAGGATGCGTTTGTTAAACCCGTTGGCACCCATACTTATTCTCGGAATTTTCGCACTGCTTCATCATGTAAACCAATATCAAACGGTCAAGTTTTAGAAACTTAACAAAAATTATTTCTTCCAATAATGCCTTCTTCTAATAACTCAGTATTGTTTTCAAGTGCACAGCATCAAGGGGCATTATTGGAAGAGAAATTATGTACACAGCATTTTAAACTTTGCTGAGAAGTAATTTTTCACCTAAATTCACAGTACACAAATTACGAGAATGTATAATGAACTCTTAAGGGGTTAACAAAAGCTGTCCAAATATTGTACAAAGCAGAAAACTTGAGGTAGTAAAATTAAAATGTTAAAACCCCATGAAAGCACAAGGTGCTTAATTCTATGTCTCATTTGGATAGGGTTTCCAGCGATTTTTTGTGCAGTAATTATGAGAGAGTTTATATAGGATTTATCTACTTAAATAAATTTTGGACTACTCAACCACTTATATAAACATGTAAATAATATAAAAGCTTTCTCACAATTACTGTTTAACAATTCAAATAACAAAATTATTGAAAATCTCTATTCATCTTATGCACTTTCTTTATAAATTATTATGCATGTATACCCGTTTAATTTATTGTTGTTACTGTTACAATGATTATATATATTTATTTTAGACGTGAGTTTGACCAGTTTACAATGCACTCTTTAGAACTTACTTGGGCCAACTAAAGCTCCCCAACGGCCAACTGCCCGACCAACGTATGTTTTTGTTTTTTCTTTTTTCGTTGCCCAGGGGTAAGAACTTGGGCCAGCAATTGTTGACACAATCCGCGAACTCGATACAAACTCAATTAAATTTAAAGTATTAGTGTTAAGCAGTCTAACCTGTTTAATTAAATTAATTATGTTAGAGTTAACCTATATAATCTTATACACATGCTTCAACACCATCTGAACTCGACATGCGACATAATGACAAGAAACTTTTGACATGTCCTACGAACTCATACAAAATTAGAAGGTTAATATTGAGAGGTTTGATTTGTTTAATTAAATAGGTCGGATTATGATTAACCTATATAATCTTATACCTATGCCTCGACATAACTTGAACCCGACATGCAGGGTCGGCTAGATACATTTTAGGGCTTAAAACGAGAAGTTAAAGTGATGCCTTTCTCTTAAATTTAAATATTATTTAATTAATATTATATTTGTATTTAAAAATCATTAATCATTAATCTTTCTTTTTTGAGATTCAAAATTACTTATTAAATTTTTATATTTAAGTTTTTCTAACATTCCCTTTTCAATTGATAAAATGACTAATACATTTAATCTTTCTTGTGACATTTTCTATCAAGCTTCTCCCCATTTGATAATTTTTGTGTATAAAATGTACTAGAAAAATGTATGGAGTTCTCATCTTTTGGACCCTTTTCTACTACTAAATCTTTTTTTTTTTTTTTTTTCTTCTAATAGAAAGGGTTAGAGGGGGAGGCCGATTGTAGCTATCCTATCTGGACGTGACCATAGTAGCTCCCAACTCGCGGGGCGCCGCTCATGAGGAGCCTAGACAGTGGGAACCACAAGCGCTCCCTTAAGACCGACCGAGCCATAGCTTAACTCCCACCCCACCAGGGCATCAATGGGATTTAAGGTGGCGAATACTAATAGGCTAAGGAATTCCTATTGCGGGCTTCGAACCCAGGCCCTAGTGCATGCCTAACCACTTGGGGATTCCTTAAAACCATTGAACTACCACCCATGATGGTTACTAGATCTTTGAATTTTGCATCAATATTTTTCTATTGACCTGGGTCATAAATATTTGTAACAATAAAATCTGATACATCATTAATATTTTTATTTTCTTCTAAAATTTCCTTAAGTTCTTCATCAAGAATTCTTATATTACATATTTGAACATCATTATCATTATTTTCAATGTCATCTTTTTGTTTTACTAACTCTTTTTGATGAATTTCTTGTTCATGTATGAGTTTTTTACCTAAATTATCATTTATGTTTTTTTATTGCTAATAACAAATTTATTTAGAGATCTTTTTTGAGATTCAATTAATTTTTCTACTTTTCACTTCTTCTTCCTTTTTTTTTTTTTTTTAAGTTTTTCATATCCAGGTGCATATTTTCTAACAAACATCTATAATTAGAAATATTTACAAATTAAATAAACACGATTTATAATAAAACAAAATAATATATTATGACTAAAACAAAATAAATCTTAAAAATAGAACAATAAAACCCGATTTATATCTAATACTTTCATCCTGCACAAGGAAAGACAAAGTGTAAAAATATTTTATAAAATCAAATAAAAAAAAATTAATCCAAGCGATTGATTGAGATTTTGGTAACTAACATTTTTTTTATTATTTATTATTGATAAGATATGGAATCATTTTAAGGACTTGAACAGTAAGTTGTTAGAAAATAATGAAATTGGAGATGAAGAGAATAATTCAAATTCGAATAATATTCAATTACAAACTTCTCTCCTTATAAATTTGAATAAGACTTGAATAGAAAAATAGAGAGAAAAATAATTAAAACTTTTTTTTTTTAGGGGAAATGGGCGCATCACATCTCATTAATGTGTAAAAGGCCAATTAGTTTCAAGCACTCTATAGAGATAATATCACAAATATAAAGGGAAACTTCCGCCCTTTGGATCAACTCCTCAGTAAGAGTCAAAGCTTCCTTGGCAAGGGGGTGGGCCGCCCCATTCAAATGTCTTCGAACATGATGGACTCTCCAAGTGTGTATACCATTCAGCTGGCTTCAAGCTTCCTCAAGTAGGTGGCTAGAGTTACTCCAATTGCTTGTTGAGGATTTCAGAGCATTGACTACTTGGAGAGCATCCCTTTCTAACACCACTTTAGAGAGGCCTACCTTCCTACACAAGGTGACCGCCCTGAGCGCTGCGACAGCTTCTACAATATCAACGGTTGTAATGTGGTTTTTAGGGGCTGACATCGTTACCACCACCTCCCCATTAGGATCCTAGGCTATCACTCCAATACCTATTCGGCGGTTAATCGAATCCATTGTCGCATCCCAATTAATATTTATATAGCCCGCCGGAAGAGCTTGCCATCTATGTACCATGGGAGGATTCACCACCACCTAGGTTCATTGTCTAGAGCTAGCCTGCTAAAAGGCCTCTAGATTTTCAAGAGCCTAACTGACCACTATGTGTGGTAGGCTGATATGTCTTCCATGAACCACTGCATTTCCCACATTCACTACAAAAAAAGCCAGCTATCCCGTCATTTTTTAACCGATGAGAACACCCTGATAAAAGCCGATAATCATTGCTCGTCGTTTTAATTTCGTCTTTTGGGCTGAGTCGTGAAAGCACTGGTCGGCATCACATAATTTTCACGTCCTTCAACAGTGAGAGACATGAAATCACGTCTCTTACACACTGTTACGTCCTTTAGTAAAGGACGCAAGTGGTGCGTCCCTTAGTAAAGGACGCGTAGTGTGCTACGTTTTTTACTAAAGGACGTTGCACTACGTCCTTTTGTAAAAAGGGACGCAGTGCTACGTCCTTTAAACGACGTAGTACTATGTGAAAATCACGTTCTTTAAGAGTAAGCGACGGGAATACGAACATGTTAAAAAAAAAAAACAGCAATAATTAATCAGCCTCTCCCCAAACCAGCTGCAAATCACGTTCTTTGAGGTGCAAATCCCAACGGGAATACGAACACGTTCTTTAATCGCACGTTAACGGAAGTCCTCTCTCCCATCCAAACCAGCTGGTCGCCCTCTTCCATTCCCAAGTCTGCCTCAGCTTGCTCGCCGCCGACTGGCACCACCGCCTTCAAAGGAGGTATACCCGAGAGCTAGAGATACAACGAGAGAGAGAGCTGCGCCTGAGAGTGAGAGAGAGCTGCGCCTGAGATCGGCCGAGAGAGACGATCAGAGAGAGAACTGAGACAGAGAAAGGGTTTGGGTATTTGGTAGGTGAAGGCTGTGGCGCCACCTCGTCACTATTCCGGGCACCGTATGACAGAGGAGAGAGAGACGTAATGGTTGAGGCTGTAGCTCCAAATCTTCTCCTAACGTGATTTGCTCTCTGTTTTCAATTGATTAGAGTTGACTTTGCTCTCTGTTCTCTGTTTTCAATCTTCTCCTAACGTGATTTGCACCTGCTGGCCTGCTGCCTAATTCGAAGGTAGAGATAAAATATCTGCCTGCTGCTTCTAGAGGTTCTTGGAAGAGAGAGCTAAAGAGAGATAAGAGAAAATTACAAAAAATAAAGTAAAGGGAGATAAGAGTTGTCCTCCACATATTTTTTTTGAAGTGAAAATTGTCCTCCACATATTTGATAACCTGCAGAGCATGCTGGCCGGATACGTCATTTAGCGCAGGTCTCAAGGTACAGAAAAATGAGATACAAAATTAAAAAGCACTCATCCCCATGCTAAAGTCCCGCCTGAATTTTAACCCCTATTTGAAATTTTCGTCCTTTTCTTACCACATAAAAGATGAGAGTTACATTTTAAGGTTTGCTTTTCAACAAATGACGTGCATCTCCAATTTGCTTTTCGTCCTATTACTTTAAACGACTTGACTCATCATTTTGTTAAAGTCGTTCGATAGTAAATGACGACAAATCAAATTTTATTTTCGTCATCTTCTCAGCCAAGACGTGATATTTACTCTTGGAAGTCGTTTTTTAACAAAAGACGAAAGTTTGTGCCATTTGTATATAAACGACATCAATTTGCCTTTATCTCGTCGTTGGGAACAAACGAAGAAAAAAAAAACGACGAAAATATCATCTTTTTTTGTAGTGATTGCTCGGGCCACAACTGTGACCCGTTCCAGTTCATCCTGGTCCAAAGATTGAATTATGTCTGAGAGAATAGCCCGAAAATCCTCGTCCTCAAAACTCCGCTTCTAAATCTTGCTACCGCACATACTCCAAATAGCCTTCATCGTTAAACAACCCCACAAGATATGTCTCGTAGTCTCCATTTGACTTGTGCACATGGGGCATAGAGGATTCTCGGTGATTTTTCGACTAAACAGGTTAGCTTTAATAGGCAAAGCATTACTGCAAGCCTGCCACATAACACCTTCATTGCATGCAGAATCTTCATCTTCCATAAAAGACGCTAGAGATCCCTATAATGGTTTGAACCTGAACTTTCACCCTCAGAAGATGCTATGATTGCTTTATGAAGATGATACGCACTTCTGACTGTAAACTCATCATGAGCTGTATGCTACCAGGTCAGGCGATCATTTGTGTTAATCGAACCAATAGGAATTTGAGTTATAACCTCAGCCGTACTCGAATCGAACAACTCATGAATACACCCAACCTTCTAGCTTGGCCCATTCCAATCAATGAGATCCGAAACAGTCGTCTCAGCACTGAGTCCTCCTTGTGAAGATCCTGCAGGTAGCACGAGTTGTTGTGAGAGCCATCTATCTTTTCAAATACGAATTTGGAAGCCATTCCCTACTCTCCACTTGATGCCAGCTGTGAGAAGGTCTTGAGCATTTCCATACATAAGACGGATGCTAGCCCAACTGTGCTATGAGGATCGATCCCCGGGGAAAATACTTTGCCTTAAAAAATTTTGCCACTAAAGATTCTGGGTTTTGAAGAATTCACCAGCTTTGCTTTGCTAACAGAGCTTTATTGAAGCTTTCAAGATCCTGAAAATCCATACCCCCTTGATTCTTGGCAACCCTTGTAATGCCCCAAAGATTTATCAAGTTTTAGGGTTTATTTTTGAGCTTTGGGTGTCATGGAACATTCGATGGTAAGGATCAAACGTTCGATACATATCCTAATGTACTAATCACGCGAAAACTTTCGATCAATGTGCATGTCAGACAGTATCAAACATTCGGTGCTTTTGTCAAACGTTCGGTGGAAACCCTAGGACCGTTGGGTAATAGTACATCAAACATTCGATGTCGTACTTAGAACGTTCGATGTACCTAAAAATCCAGCAGTCTTTAACTAGACGTTCCAGTTCTATAAATACAACTTCACCCCTCTTTTGCATTGTTCACTCACGTTTTTGGGTCATCAGAGGCTTGTGAGTGTGTGAGGAAGAGTGATTGGAGAAAGAGAAAGTGTTTTGGCTTGAAGAGGTACTCATCCTTACTTAGTTTGTTTCTTTGTTGTTATTTGCTTACTATTATCTTATTTAGTTGCTGTTATGTCTTAGTTTTTATGTTGTCTAGCTTAAGATTGATCATTTTGGAGTTTTAGTTGGTTTAAGGAGCTTGTTACCTCAAACCCTATTTTAGGAGACCTTATGAGGAGTTAGGAATAAAAAATGACAAAGATGTGGCCTAGAATGAGTTTCTAAACCTCATCAAACATTCAATATTCCTCATCAAACGTTCGATGTTCCTCATCAAACATTCGATGTACGGGTGTGGAACGTTTGACCCTCCTAGTCAAACATTCGATGCTCGGACAGAATATTCTTTTGGGTTATTAGAAGCCTAAGATTTGTTTAACTCAAGGCATAAGACTAATGATAAGATTATTTCTCATATTCGAAAGTTGGAGACTCGGTGGAAGAATATTTAATGGAACCATACGACGCAAGTGAGTAAAAACTCATATGGATACTTGTTATTGTTATACTTTTATGCATAACATGATTATTTTTTGATGTACAAAACTTGCATGTTTACAACTATCATAAAATGCCTATTTATTCTCAACTATGAACTCCATTTTGTGAAAACGGTTATAATTAACAAAAATAATGAAAAGATGAGTTGTGAAAAGTATGTATATAAAAGACACAAAGATTAATGTGCATCGTATGACATGGTTGCACCGTCTCACAATGGAATAATGGCCATGGACTTACTATTATTACGAGTTGATTCTATGGTCAAGTAGTTTTATTTTATGAAGAGGGTCTTAGATCCAATGGTTTAGTTTGTGATAGCACACCATTCATTGAGTGGGTCACCAGTTACGGCTTAACTAGTCAATGTGGGCCACCTGAGATCGGACTCGATCGGACTTCTAGTATAAGACGGACATTTGTGCAATGTATTGGGCACCGAAATCATACCAAATGCCCTTTTGGATGCGCTAACCCTATTGAAAGGGAATAATGTCTCAGATAGACCATATTGTTAATATATTACATGTTCCTGCTTATATTATGTATTATATATATATATTGCATTATGATACGTTTTATACTATAAACTGAGGATAATAATGCTTGTGTTTTTCAACTGAGTTCATAAATGATAATGTGTATAACATGTGTATTATTACTTATTAAGCCGTTGACTTACTCTTGTATCTTTTCCACATATACTTTTATGCAATTTGTTAATTGGCACCGAAGATGACAGTTTATGGGATGCATTTGGTTCGCTTGGAGGATGTCTTTAGAGTGATATTTAATCATTTGGAGCCGGTGTGGCTAGCTCGAATTTGGTTTGGAGGAGGTGACCGATGCCATGACATGATATATATGATTTATCAGATGTACCTCGAGCTGGAGCCCAACTGATTTAGCATTGATGTTATGTTTAGTGTTTAAATTGTAATCCTTATGTTACTTTGATAACTGGTTTTTTGACCTTATTTTAGAGACATTAGAACTTATGTTATCTATGATATTGTGGTTATGTTTTCTTATGCTATTCTAGTATTCTTTTATTGTGGATATTAGTTGCTATCTCTATCATTTATAAGTGACAAGTCATCCATTGTAGACTCTCATCTTTTCTTTTGAGAGTGTATGATCCTTGAGTTTTGATCCTAAAGGGGTTAAGGCTGAGATGTGTACCGCTAAGTTATTTACAAGTTAAATGATTTTGTGGGGACGATTACAACCCCCATCTTTTTCCACTTGATCCAGTGAATAGACCAATCCTATTCGTGGTGGCACCACCAATAACACTAAAGCATAGCATCTATCTCATGAAGAAAAGATTTAGGAAGCAAAAATACACTCATTGTATAGGTCGAAATGGATTGCGCCACAGCTTTCAGCAGGATTTCCTTCCCAGCTTGGGATATGAATTCATTCTTCCAATTGCTAATTCGGGCCCGAATGCGGTCTTTTAAAGATGTGAAAGCTAGGCACCAAGACCTACCCACAAAAGCAGGCAAACCCAGATACTTCTCAACACAGTTAGTAGCCTGCACCCCTAAAGCTTGTAGGATCTGACTTCTATCAAAGGCTGGAGTGTTGGTACTAAAGAGGATGAAGGTTTTCTCCAAATTCAGTCGTTACCCTGAAGCTTGCTTGTACCTTCCCTGGACAGATTGTAATCGGGACTACTCCATAAAATTAACTCTACAAAACAAGAGACTATCATCTACAAAAAAAAAAGGTGATTAAGTCGAACTCTACCTCGGGCTATAAGAGCCCCCGTGACTGCTCTGTTTCTCTCAGCCTCCTACAGCATAGCACTCAGAGCCTCTGCACACATAATGAATAAGTAGGGGGAGATGGGATCTCCTTGCCTGATACCTCGAGTTGTAGAGGATACTGCCATACGACTCTTCATTAATCAAAACTGAATAGGAGACTGATGTAATGTAGTTCATAACTAACCATATCTAGTGCCCATCAAACCCCATCCTGCTCATCACCCATTTAAGGAAGATCCATTCAACACGTTCATAAGCCTTGCTCATGTTCAATTTCAGAGCCATGAAACCTCTCTTCCCCTTCAAGACAAACTTCATAGTATGAAGTGTTTCATAGGCAGCCAAGATATTGTTTGTAATGTGTCTTCTAGCAACAAAAGCACTTTGAGTAGGGGAAATAATGTGAGGAAGGATTTGCTTAAGTCTGTTGGCTAGGACTCTAGAGACTATCTTATAAAGCATATTACACAAGCTAATGGGTCTAAAGTCAGTGATTCGAGCAGATGGATTTTTCTTAGGAATGAGCACTATATGAGTTCCATTGACAATATCAAGGGCTCGACCCGACGGTAAACAAAAGATAACAGCCTAACATACCTTTTTGTCAATCAAAGGCCAATACTTGTGGTAGAAGCATGGGGGAAACCCGTCTGGTCCTAGAGACTTGTACGGGGACATCTGAGAGATGGCGTTGCAAACTTCCTCATTAGTAAAGCGGGAGGTAAGTTGTTCATTCATTTTATGGGTGACCTTCTCTTGCAGCACATCAGGACACTCTTCCACCCCTGTTGGGTCTGACAATGAGAACAAAGAGTGATAATAATTCAGGAAGGCACTGCTAACCCTGGGGTGCTAATACAACTGGCCTCAGCATCATTCAACACCTCATTGATTTGGTTGCTCATCCTTCTTTAATTTGCAAGGAAATGAAAGAACTTCGTGTTCCGGTCTCCATTCTGGAGCCAATGAACCTTGACTCGTTATTTCCACTTAAGATCTTCTCTTTCTAGCATGTCATCAATCGCTGTTTGGTGGTACTTGATTTCCCCAACTGCGTTAGAAGTGGCTGACCTTGAAGCACCTGAATTTTTGTTGTTTGCTTTTTAAGCCATACTAGTCGTTTTTTTCGGCTCGATGATTTACTCCACTTTAATAACGATCTTTTGCAATGCTCAAGTTTGCCAACAAGGACCTCAAGGGGGTCCCCTAGACCATGACCCCTGTTGATCGGGTTTAGAAATCAAGTTTAAAATTTAAAACACTCGCAATAGCACGAATCTTTGTAGATAGGTCTATATTGAGGGATCGAACCACAGGGATTGTAAAAGGTTGCGTAAAATGGAATTTCTAAGACTTTACCTAACCTAACTCATAAACACAAGAATTTGAGTTTTAAACTAAGAACTCACAACTAAAAAGCTTTTAAACTAATTATGCAAGTAAAACTAGGAAATGATAAGAGAGGTATAGAGAATTGATTTCACTCAATCCTCATACCATAAGCAAGCAAGATTATAGCATGGAATCACATAAAAGTAAGGTTTTGAGGGTGTGAAGGGTGTCAACCCTCACAACCACTCTTCAAGAATATACTTTTCAAAAGAAATAATAGAGCATCTTAGCTACACTCAAACCACCCACCCTAATCTAGATGTGAGATAATCTAAGCTCCCTAGTCATACAATATAAATCCTTCTAAGCATACACAATTCATGGAATAGCATAAGAACATCTTAGGTTTCCACCCTTTTTCCCACTACTCTAAGTTAAACTACAAGGATTTAAGTTGTGGTCCCTAGCATGCAATATCATTATCCACTTAGAATCATGTCAACAAATACCATTGCAAAGCTTATAAATCATTCAAAAATTAACACAATCCTTCATAGACAAAGAAGAGCATATATCTCAAATGGTGTTTGCATTAAGCTCAAAACAAAAGCATGTACCAATCACCTCACCATTCATCATAAACTCCACACTACACTACTCAACTCATAGTACTTGGATTAAGCTAAATCAAAACCCTAAGAAGGTTTTAGTTCCTCATGAGGGTTTAGAAAACTCCATTTGATTTGAGAAACCCATTCCCAAGGAAACCAAGCACTAGAGAGAGCTCTTAACCTACTGGACAGAAAATAAAAGACAAGCAAAATGAAGCTAAAAACTAAGAAAAATAAGAGAGAGCCGAGCCCTTTTCTCCAATTCTCGGACTCAATTACATATAGAGAGGGAAGGGACTTTAGATCTTTCCAAAATGAGTAAAGCTACAAAGATCTTCTTCCAAAAAGTCTTGGGCGGTTACTGAGGACGATTTCGGCGCCCACAATGGACGGCAAGCCGCAAAATTGGACCCATAAAGATCTAGCCGTTCTGAGCTGTCTGAAAAGATCTTCAGGTTCTGAAGGGGCGACGACGCTCGAGCGTCACTTTGGGCGCTCGAGCGTCAAGTGCCCTGACGCTCGATATCTGCGAGCGTTGCTGCGTGCGCCAGTGTTGAGTTGCTTCTGGCGCTCGAGCGTCACTCCTTCTTCAGCAATGACTTTTCCCAACATATCTTCAAGTCTAAATGTCCATTTAAGTTGTCTTGAATTTTTGTTGTTTGCTTTTTAAGCCATACTAGTCGTTTTTTTCGGCTCGATGATTTACTCCACTTTAATAACGATCTTTTGCAATGCTCAAGTTTGCCAACAAGGACCTCAAGGGGGTCCCCTAGACCATGACTCCCTGTCTAAGAATCTTCAATTACCTTCGTGCATGTCTCACCATCCAACTGGCCTCAAATTTGAAGTGGTCACTATTTCCCAAATCCTCTGCCTCACAGGTGCCATAGGAGAGTAGAAGTTGACAATGATCAGAATCTTGAGTAGCCAGGACATAGACATCCACATTCTAGAACTTATTGCACCAGGAAGGATTAGCAACAACACGGTCCAATCTTTCTTTCATAAAGGAGGAATCTTCTCTGTAGTTACACCAAGTGAACTTTGACCCAGTAAACCTCAGATTACTAAAGTGGCAATCATCTAAGACTGCTCTAAAATCTTCCATCTGTCGGGGGAAGGCGTGTGGCTCGCCACCCACTTTTTCTAATTGATCAAGAATCTC
The DNA here is from genome assembly GCA_900184695.1 of Betula pendula. NCBI lineage: Eukaryota > Viridiplantae > Streptophyta > Magnoliopsida > Fagales > Betulaceae > Betula > Betula pendula. The sequence goes on along the minus strand of FXXK01000806.1, from coordinate 123,452 downwards.
ATTGAAGTCCCCAATACACAACCATGGTAGTGGAGAAAAACTCTGAAGATGTTTAAGTAAACTCCAACCTTCCCTTCTGTGAGTTGTTTTCGGAGGGCCATAGAATCTTGTCAACTTTCACTGAAAATGTTTTCCCAGTTCTGTAATGACTGCATTTATATGACAATTCGAGTAATTTTGGATTTCTAGTTGAACATCTTCCTTTTAGAAAAGAACCAAACCCCCTTTCCGACCAACAGAATTCACTACAAACATACTGTCAAATCCAAGTTTGTGCTTAAAGAAGTCATCTTAGTTCTCTGGAGTTTGGTTTCCATGAGAAATAAGATGGTGGGCTGCTTTTCCATCACCAAAAAGGCAAAGATTTCGAACTGTCTGAGGGTTCCCAAGCCCCCGGTAGTTTCAACTTATGAGATTCATAATGAGCAGCAGGGTTGACAACCAGCCTCCGCCACTCCTCCCAATTGATCCTCCAAATCAGCACCCCCAGCTTGTGTCCTAAACTTCTTGTGACAGTCAACCTCAAACTTGGAATCATTCGGATTATCCCCTGTGACTACAGAAAGCATTCACCCAACCTTCCGTTTCGGTGTGCCCTTCTGGAAAGCAAACTCCCCCACCAGATCCATTCTTTGTCCTTGTGTTACAAGTGCTGCTGCATGTTTCTCAGTTTCCTGACTAGCCTCCCTAGCCCCTTTTTTCCACCCTTTCCCAACTATACGTATAGTTGCTACGGACTTCGTTAGTGTGTGAACAGCCGCAACACTCACAGGAGGATCAGCTGCAGTACAATCCAAATCAGCAATAGGACTTTTCAAAATTTTTCCTACCTTACCCCTGAATGCAGTACGAGTAAGTAGGACCTCCTGCTGCTGTGTAGTATTGCCAGTTGGGAGCATGTGTTCCTCCATATGGACAGCATGATCCACGCCCATAGACCCATTAAATGGGTTATTATTCCGATTGCCCTTAATACCCTCCTTACCCCCCGTATAACTCCCATCCAGCTGGGTGGATTGCACAGTAAATGGCTTTCCTTGTTGACACCCAGCCGTTTCAGTGATTGGTTCCTTCATCAGTATATCAGGAAAGCTTCCCCCATTGGCCCTTAAAATCCTCCCTTAGCCTTCAATGTTCCATCCTCACAATCGTTACTTCTTGTGCGGAACATTACTGGATCTACGCCGTGATCCATGGTTGTAATGTCTCTCTGACTTTCCATGGGGAATCCTGCAATGTCGCCTGAAATTCGGCCGCCCCTCTAAGTGTCCATATTTGGCTAAGATCTCGCTGGCCGGGGCCTTGGATTCTTCCCTGCGCTGTTGGAATCTGGCGTCTTTGCCGCTCTATCATCGTTTGTCTCCTCCCGGCTAGCTCCAAACCACCTGGTAGAGGGTGGAACCCTCAACCATGTCCTAAACTAAGTAGCAGAGGCCTCCCCTAGAGTGTGGCGTTCCCGGCTTTGCAAACAACCCTCAGTGCCGTGACGGATAACACCACAATGGAAGCAAAACTTGGGGATTTTTTTCATACTGAAAACGCAATCCAAACGGATCGGCCTTGTAGCTTCAATAATCATTCCTGAGCTAACAGTTTGGCAATGTCCAAGCGGATCCTGACTCACAGGAACTCACCCCAGCCCACCCCATTCTCATTCATCTCCACCTTTTCTACCACACCAACCGAAGATCCAATCTTAAACCCGATCTCTATACCCATACATGCTAAGTGCAGAATATACATTCGGTCCCAAAAAGTCACTTGATCAAACTCCATCTGTGTAGGTGGAATTAGCCCATTAAAATCCTCCATAGAGAAAAGACTCCCCTCAAAGATCCAAGGTCTACCCTCTAAGACTCTCAATTTATCCCAAACCTTCTCAAAGTCTACAAGGAACAAGTTCTCCCCCAGGACTTTGAAAGAGGTTGAGCCCTCAGGTTTCCACCCCCTAACAAGAGTGGTTTGAATAACGTCCTTATCGACAATCCGTTCAGCGATAAGCTTCCCAATGAGGCATAATTTCCCTTTGTTGGCATTATCCTCCCATGCTTCTTCATGGACTTCAACTTCTAGACTTTCCTCCTCCGTCAAAGAAAAGTTTTCCCATCTCTTCGTTAAATCCTCCGCCAAATTCCCCATCCGTAAACAATGAGAGTTGTAGAATCTCAAAGGGAGAAAAGACGAACCACAATTACCCTTCACAGTCCCATTGGACCTAAGAGAAAAGGTACTTTCTCCTCTAGATAGCAAGAGCCGTCTAGAGAGAAATTTATTTTTTACTAATTACATATAGGAAAAATTACATTTTACCCCCCCAATGTTTGAGGGGATTTTCAATTTAGCTCCCAATGTTTAAAAATTTGTAATGTATCCCTTCAATGTTTGCTAAAAAATTCAATTTGGCCATTCCGTTACCTAAAGCCGTCTAAATTGCCAGAGTTATTGTTCATTCGATTTTTTTATTATTTGTCACTGATTTAAAAAAAAAAAAAATTAAACACTGGGGTGGCCGGCCACCCCATTTTGGCCAAGGGTGGCCGAACCACCCCATGGTCCATAGGGTGGTTCGCCACCCCAAATTGCAAAGGGTTGCCGAAACCACCCTAAGATATCCCATGGGGTGGCTTCGGGTAACCTAGACCGGCCGTCTGGGGTGGCTGGCAACCCCATGGTCTATTTGGGGGGTTTCGGCCACCTCCTTTGCAATTGGGGGTGACAGAACCACCTTCAAAGGCCTTGGGGGTGGTTCGGCCACCCCTAAGGCCCTTAGGGTGGCCGGCCACCTCCATGGGTCTCTTAGGGGCGAATCACCCCCAAGGCTTTAGGGTGGCCAGCCACCCCATGGGTTTCTTAGGGTGGTTTCGGCAACCTGCTTTGCAATTTGGGGGTGGCCGAACCACCCCCATGGATCATGGTGGTGGTCGGCACCCCTGGCAGCCATAGGGGGTGCTGGCCACCCCCTTGGCCAAAATGGGGTGGCCGACTGGCGGCCACTCCCATTGTTTAGAATTTTTTTTTTTTTAAAGAGTGAAATAAAAAATCTGAGTAAATTAAAAAAAAAAATCGAGTGAACAGTAAATCCGATAATTTAGATGATTTTAAGTAACAGAAGGGCCGAATTGAATTTTTTAGCAAATATTGAAGGGGTGCATTGCAAATTTTTTAAACATTGGGGGTCAAATTAAAAATCCCCTAAAACATTGGGGGGTTAAATGTAATTTTCCTAAAAAATTAAAACTCATAAAGAGAGAAGTTTGTAGTTGAATAAAATATTTAGAGACTTTCTATATTCTTAACATTTATTGATTTATTTTATTTTCTTTTATTTTGAACGTTGAACTTCAATTATAAATTCTATATTTTTGAACATTGCGTGTGGACAGAAGTAAATCAATGTTAGGGAGAGAGAAAAATTCCATATCTTGCAATGACGATCCAGTTGGCAATTGGGACTTGGGATCATAATTTATTATTGATTAAGTGTCTCTTGTAAATTATGATACAAATTTCAGCTGTTCATCACAAAGCCAAAAAAATCACTTATTTAATTCACTTATTTAATGCTATCAATTTTTTAAAGACTTGTTTTAAGAATAGAATGTTGGAGATTTAAGTTTTTAAAAGAATCAAATTGTATTAATGCATTTTTAATGGAAAATGCTAGAATATCTACTGAAATCCTTCTCTCATCCATCTAAATATCACCATCACCATTGAATGGATGGGTCCTACACATAGGACTTACATAAATCCATAGATCCAATGGTGATTATAATATTTAGAAGGATGAGAGAAAAATTTAGGTAGATATTCTAGCATTTCTCTTTTTTAATTACTTATTTACTATAATTCTATGCCTTAATTAGAGAATATTGACTATAATTAGTGCCTTATATATTTTTTTATACAATTATTCTCTATTAATATTTATTAATTATAGACCTTATTAAATTAGGAGCCTTAATTAGAAAATAATATTAACTATAATTAAAGCTTTAAATATTTTTTCCATAAAATAAATTTTTATTGAAATTTATTAATTGAAAGCCATAAGGGGCGCCTAATTCACATAAAGGTGGAGCCAACCCTCTCGACACGCGAGCGCTAAATGCGACCGCAAAACAATAGGGGGACGCAGTGATCCGGCGTTTGGGTACCAAGTTTTCTTCGTTGCTTGACTGCTTCGACACTCCACGTCCGACTCTTTTTGCCTCGGAATTCCTTGGCCTTCGCTACAGAGAGAGCTAAAGATAAGTCTACTTAGCTCATTTTCAATCCAAAAGAGATTGCAATATTTTTGTTTTTGAGGGTTTTTGATAGTTTTCGGCCATGGCGGATCGGTCGAGGACCTTCTGCAAAGAGGAGGTCTTAACCTACGCTTACCTTCTCCTTTACATCTCTCTCTCCAGCGGCCAGATCTTCTTCAACAAGGTCGGTCCTCCTCCTAATCCTGCCTGCACTACTTTGTCTATACTTGGGTTATTATCATGTGTTTCGCATTGCATTTTGAGATTACCTTGGTTTTGGAGTAATTTCGCCTTGTCTTGATTGGAACGTCGTTACTTTTTTCGACTTTGAAATAATGGAACAACTGTACTTTTTAGTTTTTGTTTTTGGATGACAGCAGTGGAGACAGGAATTAAATGCTTGAAAAAGAAAGCTACTTCAAAGCATTTACTTTTGTTTTGTTTTTCTGACATTCCATCTAAAGTACAATCGTGGAAATGCATTTAGGTTAATTATGTAGGCTAATAATGCTCTGTTTGGTTCCTAAGAAAATGTAAGAAATTTTGAAACTTCTCTTTTAGCTGGGACCCTGGAAAAGTACAACCCTCTCTCCCTCTCTACTGAGACCGTTGCAACATATGGTTCAGTGTTTTTTTTTTTTTTAAATGTAAGTAATAGAACTATCATAGGATTTAGTTGAGATGGGTGGATGAATATTCTGGAAGCAGATATATAAATTCAAGATAGCTTTTCAACTTTTAAGTTCTGGTCTCTTCCCAATTTTGACCGTTCCCTCAGAGACCAAATGGAAGCTAGGAAAAGTAAGTTATTTTAGATTTCTGTCACTTTGACAAAAATTGTGAGGACCTTCATCCTTCAGACCAGTTTTAGCTCTCTGCCTTGTTTTTAAGTCTTTAAAAACTGAGTAATTGGAGGGGAAAAAAAACCGCATTTCACATGTTGGGTCTCACTTATTAAGGGAGAGTTTAAGTCCATACGTGAGGAGAAGTGTTAGAATATTAATTAAATGATTAAATCCACCAATTTCTATTAGTTTAAGCTTTGAGATAAGTGGTGATTTTAAATTGTATTAGAGCAAATGTTTTGAGTTCGAATATTTTTTTCGTCATTCACCTCTCATTATAATTAAATATTTCACATGTTGAGTCTTATTTATTAAGGGAGTTTAAGTCTAGCCGTAAGGAGGAGTGTTAGAATATTAGTTAATGATTAAAGTTACCCCTTCGTAGTTTTTGGGATAAGTGATGATTTTAACATCTTTAAAGCATAAATAGTGTAAAGACTCATTTGAAATTCTCTTAGATACATAAGCATTATGGTGATATTAGCCGGGAAACTTTTTTATAAACTTCAATTGACTCACCAATTAGCCACCTTAAAATTACCGTTTATACTCTTTGACACCAAAAATATATTTTTCTCTCTCTACTTGTCTCTCTTATTTGCATTCCTCAGTCTCATCTGATAAGCAATCTAGGTTGACAGTTGACAGACATCTCACATTGATGAGATGAGGAAGATTCAACATGACTAATATTATGTGTAAAAGGCTAAAAGCTAATAGTTTGTTTTTATTTTTATAAAATGATGAAGAGGAAGATAGAGTAAAATTCTTTCTTTAAGTATAATAAAATGAAAAGAAACGTATAATGAGTTTCTCTGAGTATTTTGTTCCATTGCTACCTTTATTGTTAAAAAACCAACCCATTCATGTGTAGATGCTTTTTGCAAGTACTGCATTATTGCTACAGGAGTATGGCTAATTGATATTTGCACAGGGATATGGGATACCCTTTTGCAAAGGTTGCTCAACATGACTGACCAATGAATTCTATTGAATGATTGTAAAATGCAGTGGGTTTTGTCATCTAAGGAAATAAACTTCCCTTATCCTCTTGGACTGACACTACTTCACATGGTCTTCTCGTCAGTCTTATGTTTTATACTCACCAAAGTTCTCAAGGTATCTAGTTTAATCAATATTATGAGAGTTGCTACAATTGAGCAATCATATCCTTTACCATAATTCTTACTGTATTTAGTTTTTCTCTTACAGATTATGAAGGTTGAGGAAGGAATGACTGCAGAAATGTAAGTAAAGAAGGGGATGAATTCCTTTTATCTGACATTTGGATCTTCAAAGTTGTTACTTGGCAATTATTAGTATCTTTAAAAAATTCGACATGCCATAGGTGAGCACCAAAGATAAGATCGTTTTATTTTCCTCCTTGAATTGGCTACAAACTAAATATTCTCTCTTCAATCCTCTATTATCTTTTTTTCCCCCAACAAGATATCTTGAGCTCTTGGAGGCCTTTGTTACTTAAATAAAATATTTGCTTATGGAAAAAGAAACAACATTCTGGTGGAATCAAAGAATAGCTTCATGGTTTTAAATTTTGGCATGAGTAAGTGCATTGTTCAGCCCAAAGGAGATTGTCTTCAGTTTGAGGGCTTTGTACAAATTACCCAGTTTGATGCATAACAGTCAAAACCAGTAGTATCTGTTAATACTTTCTCAATAGATAATTTGATAAATTCTTTTAGTGANTCAGATAAAAACATTGTTACTGTTTGTTTGAATATTAATTAAATGATTAAATTTATCATTTTCTATCGATTTAAGATTTTGGGATAACTAATTATTTAACATGGCATCAGAGCATAGGTCCTAAATTTGAACTTTGTCTTCGTAATTCACCTCTCATTTCAATTAAATATTCTACGTGTTATACTTCACTTATTGAGAGGAGTTTGAACCTACATGTGATTTGGAGAGTATTAGAATATTAATTCAATGATTAAATTAATAATTATTTATCAGCTTAAACTTTTGGGATAATTATGATTTATCACTGTTCACATAGCTATTCCCAAGCCTGCTGACTGCAATACACCTTCTACTTTTCATGCTTTATCTCAACTCTAGAAGTCAATCTTTGTGTGAGGGGAAGGAGGTTTAGACAGTGGCTCTCTTGACAGTCATTGAGGAAGATAATTCTCGGGAGGTCAAGGGTGCGTGCTCTAGTTTTAGAGTTAGAAGGGAGCTTTTGAACTTAGAATGCTCCATTTTTTTTTTTTTTTTTTTGATAAGTAAGAAAATTTATAAATAAAAAGCGTAAGGCGCCCCTAAGTACACAGGCAGTATACACAAGAGGCCCAAACACAGGAAACCCTCAAACCTGCAACCCTCAAGCCCTCAAAACCACACCCTCAAACCCGAAACCCACAAAACAGCAACACCCAAAACTAACGAGACACAGGCTTGCCTCTCCCCCTCCTAGTGGAGGCACCCTTAGCCTCGTACTTGATAGAGCATTCTAAATTTTTAAGCTCCCTTCTACCCTTCACCTTCCGAGGAGTAACCTCACTAGGAAGAGAAGCTCCATCTTTCCCCACACCAGAAGAAACAGCCGGGGCACTGAACGAATACACGGCCTCAACGATCATGCTTTCGTCCATCTTCAAAAACCTGCTGCCCCTCAACTTACGGCTATAGCGCTGCTTGGGCTTATAGGACATCACTGGTAGCGACCTCCAAACAGAAGCCCAATACGTTTCAGCCACAAAACCCGGGGACTGAAGCCCACCTGGAGCGAGCTCCTGCCGAGAACTCCCACCCGGAGCCAACCCAGTGCACAAGACAGATCCAGAGACCCTAACCGTAGAAACAGAAGGGGCCAAGCCTGAAGCACACGAACCCAAAGCACTCGACGGCAGAGAATTAAGAAAGCCTCGCCGGAGAAGGCTCTTCAGCGGTCTAGCCCGCACGAACGCAGAGGAAGTAGTCACTTTGAGACTCCCGTCAACACTGGCTCGCACCATCGCGGAAGGAGAAGAAGAGGCTGGAATCTGAAATTCCGGCGTTATCTGGTCAACAGTGGGTCGCTCCCCCACAGAAGGAGGAGAAGAGGCCGGAATCTGAAATTCCGGCGATATCTGGATCACAGAGGGTAACTCCATCACAGAAGAAGAAGAAAGGGCCGGAATATGAGATTCCGGCGAATCTGGGCAGACGCCGAAGGCGGAATATGAGATTCCGGCGAAATCTGAATCTCCGGCGGGACCAACGACGAAGACGCCGGTGTTTCGGAGGCTTGGGCAGAAAGCTGATGAGGCCTTTTGCCTAAAAAGCTGATTTTGGGCTTCAGCTTGGGCTTCAACTTGCCAAAAAAAACGAGCCCTCCTTAATGTCCCAGCCTTCCTTAATGTCCCAGGGCCCAATTTACGTAATACTGATCCACAGCCCAACCCAAACTGAACCAGCCCAACCCAAACCGCAGCAATCACCCGGTCCATCTTCCCTATCATCTTCTCGAACCTGCCTTCCCACGCTCCAAGAAGAGAGCACAGCGCCTCCGGAATGCTCTGAACACCCTTACCCCCAGCACCCGGACCAGCATCCCTATCAGCAACCCCACAAGAAGGATCTGTAGCACCCAGGGGCTGAAGTTGCAGTTGCGAAGAAACCTCCTTCGCCGATGGCTCCACCCCCAGCCCAGAACCAGGACCCGAAAGAGAAGGTCCTCTCATGGCTTCAAAGAAAGCCATCACCTTGCTCAACTCCCCAGAAAACCTACTCCAACCCCAACCACCGCGGCCTTCAGGCAGCAGGATAAAACCTCTTCGGCCTCCCAAAACTTGAGACGCCACCTCCAAAAAACTTGAGACGCCACCTCCAAAAAACGACCGGCTCTGTTGCCTCCCCTCTTCACAATGACCTCGTTTGAAGCCTCCCGGGTGGATCTGACGAACTCCTCGACTACAGAACTCCTCAATACTTCTTCGATTGTCACAATCAACCAGGCGACACATCTCGGGCCCAAGGAGACAGCCCCAGCAAAGCCTTTCCTCCTTTCCTCTAACCGGAGCTCCGGTTTGCCAGAAACGACCGAAAAGGAGAAGGACTTGGCCTCCACGAAGAAGCGGTTCTCCATACCCAATCTCACGCGACCAACCCAGAAGAACAAGTCATGCCAGAGAAGAAGAGCATCCAGGCGTTACGATCCACCCTAGCGTGGCGCTCTGAACGCGCCACCACTAGGGTAGAGAGAACGATAACCTACGAAGAACAACGAGACCCCACTTAAACAAATAAATCCCCCCAACGCGAGAACGGGAGCGAAGAAGCTCACAGACAGAGCCGAAGACTTCCACAAACCACCCCCCACGATGGCCCAGAGCCTGTGTCACTAACAAACGGCGGGCTGAAGAGAGACCTAGCAGGACGCGCAGGCACGCGCCCCCGCTAGAAGGAGAGAGAAATGAGAGCAGAGAGTTTTTTGAAATTCAAAAACGAGAGCAGCATTATACATCTTATGTTGCAAGTGTCCAGTAATGAAACCTTTTAGAATGCTCCATAAACTATGATACTACTTGTGTGTCCTCTAGGCGTGGGAAAGGCAACGCTCACGCTTTTTAGCTTGAGTGTGTTGGGTTGAGGGCTTTTGAGTGTTTTCTGGGTTCGGGTTTGAGGGTTCGAGGGCTTGCTGTTTTGTGGGTTTTAGGTGGGTTGTTTAGGTTTTTCTTGTGCTCAATCCTATTGTATACTGCTTGTGTACTTAGGGGCGCCTAACGCTTTTTGTAAAATTTCCCTTATAAAAAAAAAAAAAAGTCAATCTTTTCCTAAGACTTGTAAAACTTAAATCCCCTTATTGTCCTAGCTTTTCCCTACCAAAGCATCACAAGCCACTTTTATAATCTATATTTGCTGAACTCCATTTTTATAATCTTTATAATCGACCATTGTACAAAAATGGTAGATGGGAGGAAAGAAATAGATTTCATGGTTAAGATAAATATCTGAAGGCCAAACTGAAAGACGAAATTAATGGCATAAAAGAACTGAACTAAGCCATTGAGAACAAAGAGGGTGCTTTTTTTGCTTAGTCAGTGGCCTTAGGATAGATCCCTATTATGGATAATCTTAAAAAGTAGCATGTCATTTTAGTTAATAGATGCTGTGCGTGTAAGAGGAATGAATAGAGAGTTTGTGGACTATCTTCTTTTCCATTGTAAGGTTGCCTGTGTCTTATGGAATGTTTTATTTAGTCGCTTTGGGCTGTCTTGGGTTATGTCTAGACGGATGGTTGACTTATTTGCTTGTTGGTGGTTTGTTGGTAGCACTCAGAGTGTTGTTGTGTAGAAGATGATGCTTCTTTGTCTTTTTTGATGTTTTTGGAGGGAAGAAAATGATAAAATTTTGAGGGCCACAAGAGGACATTGGAGGAGCTTAAGTCTTTTTTCTTCAATACTCTTTATCTTTAGACAACTGCATTTGTATCTCCTTTGATGCTTAGTTTTCATAATTTTCTTGTTTTTTTTCTTCTTCTAACTAGGTGTTTCTCTTGTATACTTGCTTTGTATTTGAGTGTGCTTTATGTTTTTAATGATATCTTGATTAATTATAAAAAAAAAAAGAACTAAGAGGGCATACTTTCTGCAACAATGTCTTACAAAAGATGGAATCCCTCTCGATGCAATATGTGCCTTACACTTAAAACCATACAGACCAAGTCAGATTTTTTGGGGCCGCTTGTTTGGAATTTGGCTCACATATGTGTAACCCGATTCAGCTAACTGGCCTAAACATTTGAATATAGGGAACAAACTTCTCCATGACTTTCTGTTTACTCTTTATTTCTTCATTTTGATGTCAATAGAAGGAATGGACCTCTCTCTCTCTCTCCTGCCATTCTTGGTATCAATGTCCAAAATATAGAGAACCAGGCTTGTTCCACAGAGTTTTGATGACATCATACTCCTTTGTTTGGAACTTTTGAAGGGGATATTGTTGTCCACCTTCCCATTTGTCATAACTTTTAGACATGATCAATAGGTGAAAGGCGGGTCAATAACTACCTTGTGAACAGTGGTGGAGCTGAAGCAAAAGCAGAGGAGCAATGATAGCCGGATGAGGCATAGCTGCGGTCGAAGCTGCCCCTGTTCTTGCTGCCCTCAATGGAACCAATACGCCTGTTGCAACTCCACATCTTTGACACAAGAATATATTTTATTTCTTGAGTGGGGAGGGAGAGGCTGGAGAGTGGCACAAGTAGTGATGTAACATGTTTTGAAAGGAAATGTTTGAATCTGCACATTATTTAATCTAGTCCTCATGATACAGGGAAGCTTTAGAAATATTGATGCTATATGTTGAATTGTTACGGGGGTGGTACAAATAAAGTGGAAAGGAGGAAAGATATATTATAGGTTGGAATGGATCGTAGAGGACAAAGAGCCCAGTTTAAATGGGATTTAGACTGGGAAAAGAATTTTGAAGATGTATTAGTGAGAACGAAATAGCAAGATAGAAAGTATTCTTAAAGTACCTGAGAATAGAGTAATGAAGTGGTGCCCTGAGTTGGGGGGGTGGGGTGGAGGAGAGAGAGAGAGGCAATAAGCAAGTCAATTACTTTCAAGGGAAGCAGTTGGGTTAGTTCATTGAAAAATAAAACAAAATAACTAGCTTTTTTAGTTACTTAGCAAAGTTACTGTAAAACAACTCTACTGTAAATTATTTTCCTTAATTTGCATAATCCTAATGGAAGTTTACTCTATAGTCTTAATCTCCTTCGTAAATAATAAATTTTTTTTTTTTTAAAAAAAATTATTTATTGAAGTAATTGGTCCCAATGAAAGGGAGAAGGGGAAATTCGAACCAATGACCTCCACTTCATGAAGCGTAGTTCCCAGCAGATCAAGCTACCTCTTGGGGTTCTCTCTCGTAAATAAAAGTAACATAGATTATCTTCTCTTTGACTAATATTCTAATTATGTTCAACACTTTATACACACGGAGAACATCACATCATAGCTTGCTTTTTTCTAGTTTTTCTGATTTTTTTTAACTCTTGTTCATCTTTTTCTCCTGATTAAGGAGTTCTCTTATATTTTTTTTGTGCACCAGGGTTACACCCCGTCTATGCTTTTTTAATGAGATTGCATTACTTATCAAAAAAATATTTTCTAATTAGAAAATATTTTTTTCTGCCATCTAAGAATGCAACTGTATTGGTATTAAAAAATAACCCTAATAAACCAAATGGACCCCTGTGACTATATTCTCAAGTCACCTCGTTGATATAATTGGGATGAAAATCTTTATAAAACGGTTTGGTGTACTACCATGCTCCTGTACACCTTATGATACTTGAAGTCTAATCAATGAACATTACTCATGACTATTTTGTTCTTTGAGCCATTACCAAGTGGTTGTATTCTGTAGTCTAGATTTTAACTTTTCTCTTCTCTTTCCAAGAAACTCCCCGCCCCCGTGTGGCCCACATACAAACACAAAAAAGTATAGGGCAGGGAGTGGGGCTGGGGGTTTGAGTGTGAAATGAGAACAGCGGAAGAAAGTGAAAAATACATTTTTGTTCACAAGACAATTTGGAAGTGTGGAATTTAGTTATGGGAACATCTTTGCTATCTGGTCCTGAAACCATTCTTGTAATTTTCTACATGGTCACAAGTCTAATGAAGTTCCACTGTTTCAGATATGCTACATCGGTTGTGCCAATTGGTTCAATGTTCGCAATGACTCTTTGGCTGGGAAACACAGCATACCTGTATATTTCTGTTGCATTTGCACAAATGTTGAAGGCAATTAGTAAGTTCTTAGTGATCTTGTGAATTATCCGATTTTAGCTAAATATCTAGGGCCTGTAGAGAAATGTTTTTGTCTCTATGGCGGTAAATTCTACTTCAATCTGTATTTTCTGGTATCCAGACCAATTTCCAGATGTATCATATGATTATTGGCCCCGAGAAAAATGTCTGTGTGCTGACTAGTGAGATAGCATGTTGGTCAATGGTCAGCAAGTCCCAAGTCTTATATGTATGTATTACTATTTATCATTATTACAAATTTTAGTCACTCTAATTTGTTAAATGATTTTTGTAGTGCCGGTAGCTGTTTTTGTTCTTGGAGTAGCAGCAGGGCTAGAGTTAATGAGCTGCAGAATGCTATTAATTATGTCAGTGATAAGTTTTGGTGTTTTGGTGGCCTCTTATGGAGAAATGGATATCAATTGGATTGGAGTTGTTTATCAAATGGGTGGCGTTGTTGGAGAAGCTTTAAGACTTATTTTCATGGAGATCCTTGTTAAGAGGAAGGGTCTCAAAATGAACCCTATATCTGTTATGTACTATGTTAGTCCCTGCAGGTACTTGTCAAATAATCCATCATCTGTTTGAAACAATTTCTTTCTACTTCCAGATAGAGAAGATTTAAGCCTCTGTGAACAAAATGTTGAATTCTTTGCAGTGCTCTTTGCCTATTCCTTCCGTGGATCTTTTTGGAGAAACCGAAGATGGAAGCAAACGGATCTTGGAACTTTCCACCCTTTGTGCTACTACTCAACTGTCTCTGTACTTTTGCCCTCAACTTATCTGTTTTCCTCGTAATTACACATACAAGTGCTTTAACCATTCGCGTTGCTGGAGTTGTTAAGGACTGGGTGGTTGTCTTACTGTCTGCCCTTCTGTTTGCGGATACCAAGCTGACGATAATAAATCTGTTTGGTTATGGCATTGGTGAGTATCTTATCATATTTTAATCTGGGAACCCAGATATCTTAAGATTGCTAGTAATTGAATTCAGTGACATGTCTTGCATATGGAAAACCTGTTGATCTATAAGCTAATTTAAACATTAGGCCATCTCCAGGGAGACTTGATAATGCTAAATACATTTAAAATTCGTGTTGTCCCCCCCCCCCCGCGGGGGCCCCCCGGCGTGGGTGCGCCGTGTCTGGTCATTTCATTTTGATTAGTTTGAGTAACTAGTTGGCTCTGCTATCATTAAATTCTACCCTAAATATGCAATTTTCATTCTCTTATAGATGTCCTTTTTAGATGCGTTATCTGGATGCTCTTGTTTGTTTATTCTTTTTGGCCCCTAATAATTAGAAATGTTTTGTTAATAATATCTAGTCATGTTTTCTGAATTTAAACAGGAGTTTGATGTTAATTCAGTCAAACAGTAGATCCGTGTCTTTTTTTTTTTTTCAAGTTTTGGATCTTTCTTCTCTGTAGCTTAAGGGCTGACCTTTGTTCATGAAGAAATTTCTAGCAACCAATAGGTGAAATTTTTTAATAACCATAAGAAAATGAAGACGAGCTCTATCATTTTTTTCTATGCAGCCATTGCAGGTGTAGCGGCATATAATAATCAAAAGCTGAAAAAAGAAGTTTCTCGAGGCAGCGTCAGTGATCCCGAACATGCTGAATCTGTACCATTGACCACATCCTCGGCTTCGAGCAAGTAGAATATAGTAACATCAGTCAGTTAAGTTACCTTTTAAGGTATGTACTTACATATAATTTAGCAACAGATTTGCTTCGTATCAGTTGCTTTTTTATCAGAAATTTATGGCCATTTCTTTGTTTCGGTTCGCTAATCCAAACCCCTACCCCCCGTTGATGAGATTATTATGAGTTATATCACGTGCTGTTCATTTCATATTTGTGAAAAAAGACATGCATAATTGGGTTTTGGTCTGAGGAAGCATCAATGCATAAGATCTTCTCCATGTTTTTTTATTCTCTTGCAGCTGCTCCGACAATGAGGTCTTTTTTTTTTTTTTGGTGATGGTGTGGAGCAGAATTGACATGATGTATAAAGATGAAATTCCAGGATTGTACCGTATGAAAAGGAGGCGTTTACCGAAGGATTTCAAAGTTGAGGCACTTCTGATCATAGACAATGATTATTGCCCATAAACAGTTGCTGGAATTTAAGTCCCATTATTTATTTGTGAAGTAATTGCTATACTGT
Organism: Betula pendula; assembly: GCA_900184695.1. NCBI lineage: Eukaryota > Viridiplantae > Streptophyta > Magnoliopsida > Fagales > Betulaceae > Betula > Betula pendula. Next base: position 108,424 of record FXXK01000806.1, on the reverse strand, counting down.
ATCTTAAAGATTTCTTTGTAAAGCGATTGCTGGAATCCTAGCAATATATAGGAAAACATACGCTCTTTTTTGTATTAATTTTTGGGAAGTGTCGCTCAGGAAAAATAAAAAAAAGAAATTTTGGGGGGAATTGTCGGTACAAAAGCATGTACTATTTTACTGCATGGAAGCATTTTCAAAATTGATTCAAGTTGGTAGGCCGAGTCCAACGTGTAATTTGCCTGAGGAGATTATTGTGCAGTCGCTTGTAGAATATGCACGGAAATCAAGTGGGATGTGATGTGGTGGCTAGTACTTCCAGGTGACGTGGAACTAACATAAATCACAAAATTACACGTTGAAAGTAGAGAAAAGGGAGGATAAAGAAGCTAAAAGGGCAGAAAGAAAAGAAGAAAGTTAAAAGGGCAAAAAAGGAGAGAAAAAAAATAAAGGAGTTAGGCATCTCTCAAATCCATATTAATGTTTTGAGATTTGGCATTGGCGCAGAGTAGTAAGGATCCTGCACATGCAACCCACTTCTAGCAAAAAAGGGTTAAAAGAGTTGCAAAAAGAGGAAGACAACCTGTTACACAAGTTGGAAGTGTGAGTTTCCATAGCTCAATTTGTCAACTTGTTATTAAAATATCTAAAAGGGCTAAGATTCATGTAGTTAGTCACAAACACCAGCTTCATGCACATCTAAAAGGGTTTACCTGCTGCTAGTATGAGCACACCAAACTTTTCTTTTTCTTTTTTTGTCCATTGTTTACTAACATATCTAACTAGCAAAATATTCTTGGTGTCATCACAAACACCTTTAGAACATACTGTAAAGGTTGAGGCTGAGTATCCTTAGCAGCAACACTACTAGATGTCACCTGAATCATAAACTTTTTTGATGTATTTTATTACATGTATAAATATAGCACGATGAAAATAAACAATATAAAGATAAAGGAACAACCGCTCTTTGGTTTCTATTTTTGTATTTATTTATTTATTTTTTTATGAAGAGAGTATAATTTATAGTATCAAGAGATAATAATATAGAATTATATAGTAAGTAAAGAACAATTGGTTTTGAACAATAGATGCCTTTCACATCCAATTATAGAAATGAATACTTTTATCATAATTTTTTAATGGCACGCAGCATTGCTCTGTCAGGCTTTCGTCTATTGCGAAAAATTCAATAAATGAGGATTTATTTAATCACATAATGTTGGTCTCTTACCTTTACCTCTCACTAAAATTGAAATTCGCGATTGACAACATGAACCCTTGCGCTAGTTAGATTTGTCACTAAACAATGGACCAAAAATACTTAGCCTTCACCTGCGGCTACTGTTAGTATATGTAATTGATTTCTTTTTGTTGGTTCCATTGTACATATATAATCATATCTAACTATAAGAAACCATTTGTAATTAGGGAAAAAAAAACTATCTTTAGAGACATCTAAAAAAAGGCCACATAAGTGATTGATTTTACTACTGATGGGGGCACTGTTGAGTCCAGTGTCAAATCTCCAGTAAAAAGATCATCCAAAATTGTTATTATACCAAGATTGAAAAATGGAATCCAACAGATAGAAGCAAAGAGGCAAAGGGAGGATCAAATTGGCATTAACTATTGAATGTTTTTAAAACACTTTTTGTTGTACTTTTGAAAATTTTTTGTTGGTTGTTAATTGTGGGACAAGTGCAGTTGTTGGCACTTATGAGAGTTCAATTATGTCTACTTTTTGTGGCCAAACACTTTGTGACAGTTTGCTATGTTAGGCCAAAACTCACAATGACAGTTTGTTTATGTCAAGTTTTTGTATGTATAGCAAACAGTGTTTGTTTTGTCATGTTAGGCCAAACTCACTGTGACAGTTTGTTTGTGTCAACTTTTTGTATGTATTGCTCACAGTGACAGTTATTTTATGTCAAGTTTTTGTATCTATAACTCACAAATTTAAGACAGTTTGTATGTGTGTTGACAAGATGTTAATGAAAGGATTATGATTATATCAAGATGTACATGTGTTGCTAGTTTAGGGTATGGAAAAACAAAACGCGGGCAATTAACTTATAACAACTTGGACATTCGCATTAAGCTAAAAAAACTTGTACATTAGTCCTTGCAACTTTTAGGAGAGATTTAGACAACCAACGATGTTAGCTATGAGTTCGCACCCGTCTTCACGACTTTGACTTGCATCTTGTACCTAGCTGCTTCAATCTCCAACGTAGCCTTTAACCTTGTAACTTTTTTATCCATCGATGTTTTAGACCTAACAACATCGATGTTTAGTTTCTCTTGCTTCTCTTACGTCCGCTTCAACACTCTTATACATGGTAGGATCTTTTCCATAAGAAAAATCTACAAGATTTATAAACCTATTCAAATTATTTATAACATAAGTGACAATACGAGTAAATCATCTTCAATTATACATGAATATCACATCAAAATTACAACTTATTACTACTCTAAATTAATTATCATAGATTTACAAAGAAGTTCACTGAATAAAATGAGAATGCAGATCTCATATGCCATGAAACTCAAAATAGATGGTGCAATAATAATGGCACTCATTTGAATTCTAAATGGTGCATTAATAATAATCACTTATAGTTGCTTCATTTTTTTTTTTTAAAAAGAAATTTTATCAAATAAAAGTTCCTAACTTTAATACTCAATAATCACTCCAATTTTTAAATTTGGATTCGGATAGGACATCCTCTTATTGCACAAAATTAAGAATTCTTTGAATGATCCTTAAATTTCCCTTTTCCTCATGTGAAAAGGAATAAATCAAAAATCTCTAGTATAACACAAAAACATTTTACCAATCCTTAAAAATTAATGCATTCAAACCAACCCATATGTTTAGAGTACAAAGAGTCAAAGACCCATATTACTACTGTAACACCTTAACATCAAAATGGTGTAAAATAATCATATTAATTGTTTCAACTTTCAATGCAGTAATTTAGAAAAGAATTGGCAAATTATTACATAATAATTCACACAACTGGTAAAACCTTAGTCCAAAATTATCTCACTAAAGGCAGTCAATAGACATTGAAACCAATTTTAGAAAAGCAGTCATTTAAACCAGTTTGTCTTTAAAGAATATCAACTCTCAATTTAGAAAAATAAAAATTAAAAAAAAAAAGTTTTACTAGAAGCAAAAATGTTTGAAGAACACTTTTTTTTCTTTCCCCTTTATAGAACACAACCAAATAGGCCGTACAATATATGGGCGCATAATATACAGAAGTCCACATGGGCGTCCTAAAAATCCCAATTAGCAAGGAATACTAACTGCCCTACGAGCCGAAACGGGCAGGGGAGGGAAGGGTCGAAGAATTATGAACCCTCGCAAAATCTGACTCTCAGGAGACGGATTTGAGGTTTGGAACCGCGGCGGCCCTTCTCCTTTTCCTTCCGCTTCTCTCAGAGACCCTCAATTTTTTGTCTGAAAGATTTTTGTTTGTTCCTGAGACACCAAGAAAGAGAGAGAGAGAGAGAGAGAAATAGCGCGATGCGATTGCGGCGAGAAACGGCGCCGCCCGATGTGTCAGAGGAAACGGTGGCCGGAGGTCGTCCTCTTTGATGGCTGTGCAATTGCAAATGAGTTGGCAGCCGAATTTAATGAGTCAGAAGCGCAAGAGCGGTCCTCCTCTGGGGCTTAAGAACCTCGGCAACTCTTGCTACCTCAACAGCGTCCTCCAGTGCCTCACCTACACCCCTCCCCTCGCCAATTTCTGCCTCAAATGCCAGCACTCCGCCCTCTGTACGTACAATCCCTTCCTTTTTCCCCCCCTACTTTTCAGGCTTTTTTTTTTTGGTTCTTGTCAATGATTCGCTTCCTGTTTTCGTGTAGGCGATTCGGCGTCGCGCGACTGCCCATTCTGCATACTGGAGAAGAGGATAGCGCGGTCACTGAGGGTGGATCTCACGCTGGACGCGCCGGTGAAGATCCAGAGCTGTCTCAGGATTTTCGCCGAGCACTTCCGGTGCGGACGACAGGAGGACGCGCACGAGTTCCTGCGCTACGTGATCGACGCCTGCCACAACACGTGCCTACGCCTGAAGAAGTTGCAGCAGCGCCGCTCCAACTGCAAGGGGGGAGACCAGGCTGCTGCTGCTACCGCTAGTTCTACTACGGTGGTGAAGGAAATCTTTGGGGGTGCGTTGCAGAGTCAGGTGAAGTGTCTTTCTTGTGGCAACGAGTCCAATAAGGTTGACGACATGATGGATATTAGTCTTGATGTTTTGCTTAGTAATTCGCTTAAAGAGGCCTTGCAAAAGTTCTTTCAGCCGGAGGTTTTGGATGGCAATAATAAGTACAAGTGTGAGAAGTGAGTCACTCACTATGTCGCCATCTTATTTTTTGTTATCTTGTGAGCTCTCTACTGTTATTATCATGTTTTGATTGAGGAACTTATGCTTGTTTAGTTGTAAGAAATTGGTGGCAGCGAGGAAGCAAATGTCAATACTTCAAGCTCCCAACGTCCTCGTAATCCAGCTCAAGGTGGGTTTGTTTTGTAACAGTTGTTTAAGTTAGTAGCTTAGCAGAAAATGAAAACCTGCTTACGTTAATGGTTTATTGCTTTCTAATAGAGTGTTATTGTTGGATGGTGTTGGCAGAGATTTGAGGGCATATTCGGTGGGAAGATCGACAAGGCCATTGCATTCGAGGAGGTTTTGGTTCTTTCGAGTTTCATGTGTAAAGCAAGCCAGGTTGGTCAATTTTTCTGTTTAATGAGGTTCATCCAGAGGCCATATGGGTTAATTTGTTCTTAGTTAGATTCTGAGTTTTACAATATCTGCACAAGCGGACACTCAAAGTGTACCGATTAAATTGTGCAATCCCTATCAGATGTTGATGATCAATAATTAGGTATAAAAGAACTTACAACCCACCCAAGTGGAAAATTTCATAAGAATAAGGACATAGATCAACTTTCCAGAATCTAATGTGGATTTCAAGAAGCTGGCTAGCTTTAAGAGAGGAAATCGCATTGTACCGTAACAATTAACCCACTAATAGAATAGGTCAGCAACAGTGCTGTTAAAAGAACTAGGGGCATTTAAGCACAAAGGCCTACTGGAGTCTAGTAGCGGAGCATGAAAGGCAACCTAGTGCCTGATTGGAGTGAAGTGCATATTTTTAAATATATGCATAATAACTTCACTGAGAAAGGAATGATCATAGTTTTGAGGATTATGAGAGAATGCTGGAGGAACTAAAGGCCTTTTTTCTTTAAAACCATATACCACTGGACAGCCAACTTTGAGTGCCTTCATTTTCCTAGCGTTAATGACTTTCTTGATTTTATTTTATTTTTCTGTTTCTATTTAGGTGATCCTCTTGTATACTTAATGTGTATTTGAGTTTTCCCCTTTTACTTTTTTATAAAATAAAAAACTTCTCAGAGAAAGATTCATGACATATAAGAAAAAAGTTAGAAAAATGATTAACTATTTAGCCTATTAGCTGAAATGGCTTTTGTGTGTTGCAGTTGCACAAAAGGTTGTCTAGATGGCATGTCCCATTGGCTTAAGTATCAATGTCACTCTAGTTTGCTTTTCGTGTTTTTTCCTTGAAAACATTTCCTAACAAATACTTTTAGATAATAAAACGATGGACATTCAAACAACACATATAGGGTGATTCAGGTGATTTGGACAGCATTCATGAAAAGCGAGAATTAGTGCGTCATAGCTAGTTAATGATTTGTGTCTTTTGGATACTCCTGGTGTCCATGGCCCTTTGGTGTCTCAAATGATTTGTACTTGATTCAAAAAAAGGAGAAAAGGGTAAAAGATGGTGAGAGATACTCAAGAGAGTGGCTTTTTTTGCTTGGTCAGCGGCTTTGGGGAAAATTCTCACTATAGACAACCTTAGACGGAGGCACGTCATCGTGATTGATAGATGTTGCATGTGTAAAAGGCAGGGAGAAACTGTAGATCATCTTCTTCTTCATTGCGAGGTCGCCTGTGTCCTATGGAACAACATATTCAGTCGCTTTGGCTTATCTTGGGTTATGCCTCCTTGTGTTGTGGATCTGTTCTCTTGCTAGTGGACAGGTGGAGGCTCTCAGAGTGCCGTTGTGTGAAAAATGGTGCCGGCCTGTCTTATGTGGTGTTTGTGGAGGGAACGAAATGACAGAAATTTCGAAGACCAAGAAAGAACTTTAGAGGAGCTTAAGGCTTTTTTCTTGTATACTTTATTCACTTGGACAGCCGCTTATCTTGCTCCTTTAAGGATTAGCTTTAATGAGTTCCTTGTACACTTTTCTTCCCCTATTTAGGCGGTCCTTTGTATACGTCCTGTGTACCAGGGCTGCGCTTTTGCGCTTTTAATATATATTCTCTCTTACCTATCAAAAAAAAAAAGATACTCAAGAGAGAGGAAGCGGGTTGTCTTAGAAAAAAGAAATATTTGGAGGGGTGCAGGTTGTGATTCTTTTTTTTTTTCCCGGTAAGTACTGTATATATATATAATACTGTTTTATATTTGGAGAAACAAAAATAGGGATTCAATAGGAGGAACTGCAAAAAAATTTGCGATTCAATTTTGTTTTTTACCCAAAAAAGGTGAAAAGAAAAGAAATTAAATAATTGGATGGCAAATGTGTTTGAAGTATAAATAGTAGGAAAGAAGAGAGACGATGAGAGGGGAGATCAAAACAGTTATTATAATGGGCGACATTGTCTTGATTTGGGACAGGAGAGTTGTGGAAATTAGAGAGGTAGAAGTTACTTTAAATTTGAAAAGATGTGGTTGAAAACTGATGGATTTGTTGAGAAGGTGAGACACTGGTGGAAGTCCTACTGCTTTCAAGGAGCACTAGTTTTGTTTTAGCTCAGAAGTTAAAGCTCTGAAAGCTGATTTAAAGAATTGAAACGACTTGGAGTGGGAATGTTGATCAGAGATAAAAGGGCTCTCATTGATGAGCTACAAGGCCTAGATGTGGCTGAGGAACAGAGCCCTCTGTCTGAGGAAGAGAAGTTGAGGAATGTTGTGGTTACAACGGAGTTTGAAAATACTATTTTGCTGGAGGAGGTGTGTTGAAGTCAAAATTCGAGGGCGCTATGTCTAAGAGATAGGGATAAAAATACCAAGTTCTTTCGCCGGATTGCTAATTCTAACAGAAGTTGCAACACTATAGAGAAGTTGGCTATCAATGCCATTACCTCCTCCAATCCGTCCGATATTTTTTTTTTGATGACGAGGAACCCCTCCAAGGTAGGGCCACTTCGTGAACCCACTCCTGTTAGATAAACCTTGGACCCGTGTAAAGCACCCCCTCCACACAGATCGGATAATACTCCGGCTTCGCCGGCGGGTTGGCCCCAAGAAATTGTTTGCATCCAAGGGGATTCGAACCTAAGACCTCATGTGACTACCACAAAGACCAAGGCTCTTACCACTTGAGCCAACCCCTTGGGGTTTCAATCCGTCCGATATTAAGGAGGATATAATTCATTTCTATTCTCATCTCTACTCTGAAAGTGAGCATTGATGCTCGGATGTTGATGGTCTCCCATTTCATTCTATTGGTGAGGAGGAGGCTATTTGTTTGGAATGAGCTTTCTAGGAAAGGGGGTCTTTGAGGTAGTAAAAGACATGAATAGGGATAAGGCGCCAGGTTCAGATGGCTTTCCTATGATTTTCTTCCAATCCTGTTGGGATGTTCTTACAAAAGAGGTCATGGAAGTCTTTCTTGAGTTTCACCAACAGGGTAAATTTGAGATAAGTCTGAATGCTACGTGCATCACTCTTATCCCTAAAAGAGTGGGAGCTGTTGAGGTCAAAGACTTCTGTCCTATCAGCCTGGTTAGTGGCATCTACAAAATTATTGGGAAGGTCTTGGCGAATAAAATGAAAGCTGTCTTGGAGAATATCATTTCCAATTCTCAGAGCACTTTTATCATATGGCGTCAGATCTTGGACTTGGGTTCATCACTAATGAATCCCTAGATAGCTGTCTCAAATAAGACAAATCGAGAGTTTCGTGTAAATTGGACCTAGAGAAGGTTTATGATCATGTTAATTGGGACCTTCTACTTTACTTGCTAGGGAGATGTGGTTTTGGGGAGAACTGGATTGCTTATTGCATATTTACAGTTCGGTTCTCTATCTTGGTTAATGATACACCTAGTGGATTCTTCAATTGCTCTTGAGGTCTGAGACATGGGGACCTCATCTCCCCCTTCTTTTGATGATTGTTATGGAAGCTTTGAGTTGTATGATGGCAGTTGCTGTGAATGGGGGCTTTATTTCTGGTTTTTCAGTGGGGGGCAAGGTGAGGTGATCTTGTTTTTGTATCCGATCTCATTTTTGCAGATGATACCCTCATTCTCTGTGGACTTGCTCTAGATCAAATTTGATACTTGAGATGTGTCCTTTTTTTTGAAGCTGCCTCTGGTTTGAAGACTTAACTTGGCTAAATTGGAGGGGGTTCCTGTGGGTAATGTGCCCAATGTGAGTGGGTTTGCTTGTATTCTGAGTTGTATGGTTTCTTCCTTGCCTTTGAAATATGTGGGTCTCCCTTTGCGTTCTCTTTTTAAGGCCAAGTCTGTTTGGGATTTTATAATTGAGAAAATGGAGAGAAAATTAGTTGGTTGGAAAAGACTTCACATGTCTAAGGGTGGTCGAGTAACGATGATTAAGAGCACTCTGTCTAACCTTCGTACCTATTGCCTCTCCCTTTTTCCTATCTCGGTTAGTGTTACTAATTAGTTAGAAAAATTGCAGAGGGATTTTTTGTGGAGTGGTTTGGATGATGAGCTGAAATCCATCTTGTTAATTGGAAGAAGGTTTGCTCTCCTGTCCATTTTGGAGGGTTAGGGATCAAGGGCTTGTCTACATTCAATTTGGCCCTTTTGGGTAAGTGGTTGTGGAGGTTTGCTGTGAAGAGAGAAGCTTTTTCGTACCAAATTGTAGATAAAATGTATGGGGGTTCGGTGGGGGGTTGGTTTACTAAGGGGTTCACTAGTGCTGATGGGGTGAGACTTTGGAAATGCATTAGGAGGGGATGGGACATCTTCTATAATTTGACTAGTGTGGAGGTGGCGATGGCTCTCATACTAGATTCTAGCATGACAAATGGTGTTGAGATCGTCCTTTGAAGGATTATTTTCCGGTATTATTTTGTCTTGCTAGGAATAGGGATGCAACGGTGGTTGACCTTAGGAGTGTTAGTAATGATACAACTCATTGGGACATTAACTTCACCCGGTTGGTGCATGATTGGGAGGTGGACTCTGTCTCTACTTTCTTCAATGTTTTTTATTCTGCTAGAGTGGGTTGAGAGGGTGATGATAGTTTATGTTGGGTGCCCTAAAAAACATCTTTTGAGGTTACAACTTTTTATAAGGTTCTTCTTCCTAATGATGTTTCCCCTTTTCCTTGGAAGAGCATTTGGAGGACTAAAGCTCCTTTGAAGTTGGATTGCTTTACGTGGACAGCTTCCCTTGAGAAAATTCTCACTTTGGATAATATTTGCAAGTGTCACATTATAGTGATAAATTGGTATTGTATGTGTAAAAAGAGTAGGGAACTTTGGACATCTTTTTCTTCAATGTAATGTCGCTAGAGAGCTGTGGATTATGGTTTTTTTAGATGTTCGGGATAAAGTGGGTTATGCCTAAACGAGGGTGGTGGACCTTTTGGCGTGTTGGAATAGGGGGTTAGCCGAATGACAACATTATTTTTTGGAATACAAGTCCTTCATTCTTATACTGGTGCATTTGGGGAGAAAGGAACGCTCGAAGCTTCAATGATCAATAGAGAAAGAGCGTGGATTTAGGGACTTGTCTTCTCAAAACCTTATTTGAGTGGAGCATTGCTAATGCTTTACCCCTAGCTATGCAGATTTTTATTTTTGTTCCTTTTTTTTTTGGGTTTTTGATTTGCTAGGTGTTTTATTTTGTATACTTCCTGTATACTTAGGTTATGCCCCTTGTGCGTCTAATGAATTTCTTTTACTTATAAAAAAAATTAGTGATCCATAAGTTGTTACAAGAAGTTCAACTTGCAACTGTTCAGCCCCCTATATTTAATTATATTTTTGACAATAATTTTTCCTAATCCTTATATTGGAAAAGACATAATCCATCTTGGGTTGGGTTTCAATGTTGAATCCTGATCCAAATTTTTGTTGGGAGGTAAGATGGAGATGCATCATGGACTTTATTGTGTTTAGGTGCTCAACACAGATGAGGATTTGTAGGGTGGTTACGTGCTTTGGACAATATTATTTTTTATTTCTGGTTTGTAGTTTATTTTATTTAATGTTCTTCAGATAAGTCAATTTGATTTGTGGTTTATGTAAAAAGCAGATTTATCCTTCATGCTGATGTATATATAGTTTGGCAGAAATTTTACTGGTTTCTCATGGTGATGAAGCACCTTTGTTTATACTTGTTCCATTGCTATGCAATACATTCCTGAGTTTCCTTTGTATTATTGTTGATTCTTTTTTTTTTTTTTAATATCTAATTCAGGATCCACGACCGGAATATAAGCTCTTTGGTACTATTGTGCATTCAGGCTACTCACAAGAGTCTGGACATTATTATGCATATATAAAGGTCTCGTATGCCTGCCATGCTCTCTTTGAACATTTTTTTTTTTTGATAAGTAATCGACTCCAAGGGGACGGGGAAGGGGAGATTTGAACTAGTGACCTCTGTTTCATGAGGCGTGGTCCCCAGCCGATTGAACTACCCCTTGGTGTTCTCTTTGAACATTAAATGAGTTTCAAGAAAGCAGCCAAAGTAATAGTTTGCTATCTTTATTCCCCATGTATGTACAGGACGCAATGGGTCGGTGGTATTGCTGCGATGATTCGTCTGTCTCGCTTTCAACCCTGCAGGGGGTCTTGTCAGAAAAGGTTTATATTCTCTTCTTCTCTCGTACTAACCAAAGACCACCATCTTCTAGCACTGCCCTTGCTTTGAATGGAACAAAGTCTAGTGATTGCAATGGTAGTGAGGCATTCAGCAGCACCAAAGCTGCTCTCCCACCAAAAGCAGTGCATGCAAAAGCGTGTTTTGAGCAATCTTCTCAGAAGGATATCTCAACCATATCTAAGGTTGTTAAAGTGACTTCTAGCCCGCAGATGAGTTTTAGCATTGGAAACTCTAATTCGAAAAGAGCTCCTGCAACTGGTAATGGAAGAGTTGATGTTCATAAGAGTCCATCCTTGGAAACAAATGGGGATGTGGAATCCCTTGCTTCGAATGGCACAAAGTCTAGTGATTGCAATGGCAGTGAGGCATTCAGCGGCACGAAAGCTGCTCTCCCACCAAAAGAAGTGCATGCAAAAGCATATTTTGAGCAATCTTCTCAGAAGGATATCTCAACGAATTCTAAGGTTGTAAGAGTGACCTCTAGCCCACATATGAGGTTTAGCATTGGAAACTCTAATTCTAAAAGAGCTCCTGCAACTGGTAATGGAAGAGTTGATGTTCATAAGAGTCAATCCATTGAAACAAATGGGCATGTGGAATACTCAAATTGTAGAGAGGAAAGTGGAAAAGATATGGCATCATCCATGAATGTGAATAGTTTTAACAGAGCCAGAAACGTTGGTGCTGCTGATAGCAAGTATAGCAATGGATTCGCTCTTATAAGTGAAAATGGTAATAGTCAAACTGGTGACATTAGTATGGTGAAACCAGATCATGGTGAAGGTAATTGTACAAGGAGCAGGGTGACAAGGGGAGGGCCTGCCCACAATGAATTGGAAACTTGTGGTTTCCATGACCGCTCTGAGATCTCAGGGTCTAAGAGAAAATCAGAGGATGTGGAGGGCTCATGCATTTTGTTTGCACAGGATGCTCAATCCCAGGCAGAAGTTGAAGAACTGAAAGAAGTGTATGTTGCACACATACTTTATTGTTTCTAAAATACTTATGTGATAACTTGTGTTGATTAGAATCTGGTCAAGAACTTAATTTGCTAAATATGCATTCCATGCTTTCGTGGTTACTTTACGTTCATATGAATCCTAGGTTTGTCTTCTATCATATATTTGGCACGTATACTTCATCAAGTTCTTAAATATAAAGAATGGTGATTTATTGACTTGTGCCATGGGTTCTGAACTTGAACCATGGTAGAGTCTTTAGTCCATTAAAGACTAGGAATGTGTAGGCGGTGTTTATTAGAAGAAGTTATTGATGGATCCGTTCGTCAGTCAGTTATGGCTAGGATTCATATCTATGGACCTCCTAGGTTTCCCTGTTCCATGGATAAGTTTGGAAAATATTTTTGGGTCAGAAGATTTACAAAATTAAATTGCTGGAATACTTCTGTTGTTTATCTACCCATTGATAGGTAAATACACAACTGTCTGTGCAGATTGGATCTATGACCTCACCCTCCACCCATACTAATTATGGGGAGAGGACATATCATTTTGTCTAAGGACCATTGACATTTTTTTTGGAGAAAAATCAAATTTAGTCTCTATATTTTCAATTTTTACAATTAGATCCTTAAGTTTTCCTTTGGTTTCAAATAGATGCTTCTATCAACCTACTGTCCAATTAATTCACAGTGTGCTTCATCAGTTTAATCGATTAATGCCATATGATTTTTGTTTAACACTTCATATACCAATTGTATGTGTCACGTGGCACAATTACTTTAAATTACAGGAATACCTTGAATAAAAAATTAAAAAATTACAATTATGTTGGAGGGCTCAAGTTCTTCTTTTATTCTCTTTTTACTTAGACAACTATGTTTTTAGCTCCTTTGGTGATTAGTTTTAATATTTTTTTGTACTTTTCTCTATTCCTTGTTAAGCGTTTCTCTTGTATGCTTCTTGTGTATCTAAGTTGCACTTTGAACCTTTTATGAAATTTTGATTACTTATCAAATAAATAAATAAATGTTAAAAATGTTGCATTTTTGTTGCCTTAACACTTTTTTATCATTTATTCTCTCTTAGTCTCAAGAAAGAGGCGTCTTCGAATTTGCGATCATGTGGTTGGTGGGATGAGGTTTATGGTTTCATGAATTCAAGGAAGAGGTTATGTCGAGAAGCCAGAAATGGTTCATCAAGTTTTAGTGAATCAAAGTAAGTTTCCTTTAAGATTATATTTAAAATATGCTTGGGAACTTTTATCAAATGGTCAAACTTCAAACACATTCAATTTCCTGTAAAGAAGTTTCTGAATTTATATGTGGCTAATCCTATTCATTTTGTAAAGTGCAACACAATTTTCTATGGTAGCAAAGCTTTTCAAGGTTCTAACAATTTGACACTTCTAAGTTCTGAAACTTCAGAATTTCCAGGAAAATTTATTCAGATTGATTTATATGCCTCATTTGTTCTTGACTACGCTACATTATGCTTTTCTACTATAACTTGTGGACCTTGAGTTGAAGTTTTTGGTGTTGAACTTATGGGTTCTGTTCCTATATGATATAAATGATTGAAGTAGATGAAAAAAAAAAAAAGTCCTGCTGACTAAAAAAAGAAAAGTGGACATACAATAGTTCTTTGAAATTTGAAAGTTTGAAAGTTGAGACTTGCGGCAAAGGGGTTTTGCTTCAACTTGAAGTACTTTGTATACTGCATTCCGTGAAGGATTCAGCAAACTTGTGAGCTGCTTACGTTTCTAGCAAATCTTATATGTTATTTGTGACTGCAATATTTGCTACAAATAAGAGTCATTTGCTATACTTTTTTTTTTCCCCCACAAAACAGAAACATTTTTATTTGCTTTTAATTAGAGTGGTTTTGGTTAATTAGTTATTATCATAAAATGAGCTTTTCATTTTTTTTTCTTGTTAGGCGTGTATGTTGTCTTAATTTTAAAGTAGAAGTTTATATAAGATTTTAAGGCTCTTTTATTTGGACAGAAATTTCAGCCCATAATTTTGCTATGTGCCCATTAGTATGCGAGAAGCACATAATTTTTTAATAGTAATAGTTCTATTAAAAAATTATGTGCTTCTCGCATGCTTAAGAGATACATAGTAGTTTATAGGTTGGGTTGGAGGAATTCCTGCAACTCAGTTTAGAGGAAAGTTATGTCCTTTTTTTTTTTTTCAACATGAAAACTTTTCAAAAAAAAAAATAAAGATCTGGGAAATATGTTTGTAATATGTATATATTTAATTAGAATCAGATTGGTATAAATCTGGGAAATAGTTGATCTTATGGTCAGGTTGCAGTCGCAAAAACAGATTTAATTAGAATCAGATTTCCAATTCCGGATTTCTTACAAATCCTACTTGTTTAGAATTGCTGCAGAATTTGACTATAAAATTTCCTTGATTGCAAAAAGTACCTTATATTTATGAAAACTTACCTCTGGCAAATAATTGGCAGCAGCAGTAATTATTTCCAAGTGAAAGTTTGATCCCAAGATAGGAGATTAATTTGCAGTGGAGAGAATAACTATACAGAGTGTAAGATATAGAATGAAAGCGAGAGGAAATCCTAATCTACAAGGGTTTGGGGATCAAACTTAAAGCCATAATATCTCCAAAATTCTGAATAATTCAATTTATCACCAAAGTCCCTAAAAGTCATTACAGTTTATCTGCAGACTAATATGCTTGTCTGGGAATTACCTAGGAAACAAGCTTACTCAATTCCAAATTAAACAAGTATTCTAATCTCAGCTTGTCATTAAATAGAAGGCCATCATCACAGAAGACTTAGGCTGGCCCATTGCAGATTTCACTAAATTCTAACAATAACCCTACTGCCTAAAATTTAAATTTGGAAATAATTAACGAAATTTTTCTGTAGCTCCTGCATACAAAACTCTAGTGAGTTTTTTTTTTTTTATCTTTGGAGTTCTGTTTTTCCACAACAACTGCAAAGGATTTATAGATCTTATAAAATCGTAAAAGAAGTAAAGAAAAATTAAAACAATTTTAATTAGATTCTAAGTCATATGGCGATTTATTAGGATCCACATTTTTCTTCCTTAAATCTTGAAAATTTTCATAATATGATTTATTTATACCCGAAGCTACACTTTAATTAGCCAGAAGGCTGAGAAGGAAAAAACTAATGAGATGAAAAACTATTTCAAAAGCTTCCAAATAAACATTTGAATAATACTAAAAAAAAAAGAGACAGACTATATCTGTAGGTCCCGTGTGATTACTTATAGGCAAGAGATGTTTATCTAGTTCCTTTGTGTATGAAATACTGATTCCAAATGATTGTTGATATATTAGGCAAAGAGGAGACTTTGTTGGATGTGACAGGTGCTCATTTCCAAGCCGTCCATATTTGATACTTTTATACATAGTTGTGAATCTATGAAACAGAGGAACTATATTTAGCATGGATTTTCAATACCATGATATTCCTCCTTCCCCCACCCCCGGCGGATCAATATACTGAAGTTAATTTTGACAGAACTGATTTACACGATATATCTTCACAGGAAAAAGGGATTTCCAATGAAAATTTTGTGTAATATACATATTACTCAGTAGACTACCACGTGAAAGTATGGTCTAGCTTGTTACTCTTGGTCGCTTGCCAAAGGCTCCCAATTGTCAATGCTATGGTACTACTGAATTTAAGAATGGATTGTAACTGAATATTACTGCTTTCATATGAAGAATGTATCATCATGATTCCCTGATTGAATTGTATTTGGGCATTGTGTAGCCTTTGAGTGGCTTGTTATCGTTTGCAAAATCAGCGTGCAGAGAAAAGTTAATAGAAGCTGAACGTCTGTGAATCACTAGTGAATTTAGTATTTTCTTAGGCTGAATCTGTATGAAGAACCACTACTTCCCAAGGATCCACCTGCATATACCTAAGCCTAGTGGGGAGCAATGGTCTTAGGCTCGAAGTTAATAGAATGCTTTGTTAAAGTACTAGAGCTCCTGAAGTGTGTTGGTTTCAGGTCATTGACCATGGTGTTTGCTAGATTTGGGTACTTGTTCTGGTTAGTTTTCTTTTGTGCGAGGGTTTTACCTCTTGTTGTCTTCCTTTCTCTTTTTAATTAACTTCATACCTTTTAATTTAACATATCTTGAAGTTAACATTAGCCCTTGCACTACTTTAAACACTAGAAAGAAATTTTAGTTTGCTTTACTAGATATGCTATTCTAAGTGATTACTTTTAAAACTTTAAGAGTACGTTTGGAATGCGGAATGTTGGAATAAATTTTATTAAGATGAAAATAAGTGAAATAAAATAGCATTGGTGTTAAAGTATACATATACTTTAATACTTGAAATAGTTATCTTCATAGCCATGAGGGAATAGCTTCTTTAAATTGAGGATTCTATGGCCATGAGAATGACTATTCCAAAATTAATTCATTCCACTTTTTTCCATTCTTAATAAAAGCTATTTCAAGAAATAGTTATTTTGCATACCAAACATAACCTAATACTATTTTCCCATGAAAGGTTTCTTTGTTCCATCAACTCACTGCCTTATATTTTTTGAGGTTGTTATTTTACCTTGCTCTTTATGTTATCTGCACGTTCTGTTTTACAGGAAGTTGTTAATTATGGATGCCAAACCAACCTTTATTTCACAAATACCAGAATCGTTGAAAGAGGACCTCATTGAACGTCTGCGGTTATTTAGCCAAGGAAAAAAGGCATTTCCAAGGACCTTGATAAACTGAACATGGTACATGCAGAACTTAACCTTCTATATTCGAAATTTTTCAGATGCATAATTCAGAATTTGGGTGGTGGCATGACAATTTTTATCTTTGTTTGATAATATTTGCAGTCTCCTGACATTGCCACAGATGGAGCTTGTTCTATTAATCTGTACTTCTAATTGATGTGTATTAACAATGCGGATTATCCTCTAGCAACATATGGGGGGGTATGTCGTGTAATATCCCTTTGAGCAAGTTTTGGCTACAGCAAGAGACCGTTATCCTTCCATTTATTCCTTTGCCAATGGTGACATCTTGTAGGTGCGTTATCAATTGAATTAAGATGAATGGGCTGGCTGACTTCAGATCTTGCTGAAAGTTTTGTTTCCCCCTTGAGGCTGTGCAGTTCATTTTGGTAGAGAAAAAAGACTGGAGTGTTACTCATTTTGTACAATATCCTTTTTGGGACTACCTTCAGCAAACAATCCTCCTTTTATGGATGCATTACGAATTTTCCATTAAAATTATCCATATAGTTAGTTACTCATAGACATGCTACCAGGTTTATTCATTTACTATGAAATTTTTGTTCCGCCCGTGTCTATTGTTGTGTTTCTGCATGTGTCTCTGGATTTTGCTAAGTTGGTAACTTCTGTTAATGTAACGCGTCCTTGTTCCTTAAAGATGGTAAATTGTATGGGAGGCTCGCTTTCTCTTTGTTTTCTTTTCTTGTTATCTTATATTATACACTATTTTTGAGTCTTCCCGTTCTTTCTTCTGGCCAGCCAGCAGAGTGAAAATTGGCTGGCACAATGTCTTTGTTTTTGTTATTCTCTTCTTTTTCCTTCTGTTTTCTTCCTTTTCATTTCTTCTCTCTTCTTACTGGGCAGATGAGATGAAAATTTGCCAGCCTTTCGTCTTTTTTAGCTGTAGGGTCAGCAGTATATGTTAGACCCACCTCCCAAGTTCTTGGTGAATGCCTTCGTTTTTTTTTTGTTTTTGTTTTTTTTGTTTTTGTTTTTTTGGTATCGTGCATGTACCTGGAACATCTGATCGGGACTTGGAAACCATACACGCCTTACCGCCTTGCCCACATGACCCTGAACATAATTGAGTCTCAGGGGGTGATATTTTCGGTGCACATTCCTGCTGGCGCCGCCGAATTCTATTAGAAGACAAAGGTGAAATGTGAGAAACGATGCAAAGCTTTAGAGGTGCGAATTGCTATTTTATGTTATCTGTAAAATAATAATACCTGCAGCAATTTATATTCTATAATTTCTTTATATGGTTAGATTAGGGTTGCCTAGAAAATTATATGCTTCCAAGTCACATTTCTCGAATCTAAATTATACATTTGCTTCCAACTTTTTCGCTAAAACAGCCAGCACACATAATCTTCTCACTGTCTCTGCCTGAGTGAAAAGTCTACGTTGATTTTGGATCAGAAGGAGAATTAGTTATGATTTATAATCACTTGAATATAAATTGCAGGAATTATCATGTACAGATTCCCGCAAGGCAGGATGAGTGAGAAAGTTGTGTATGTCAGGCCATTCTAGTGAAAAAGTTGAAAGTGACTGAGTGAGTGTACGAGGTAGACTTGGAAAACAAGCTTTTGTTCTTATCTCTGCTCTCCTTGAGTAGAGTTTATCTGCCGTCCTTGGTGGGGGTCTTCCTCCTCTGTTAAAATGATAACACCAGAGTTCGTAATTGCCCCACATAGAGTTTGGTATTGTATTGTATTTATAATGAATTTGTACAGGACAAATACAAGGAATATAGACACCGAAATTATCTAATGAGTTGTCACAAATATTTTAACATTGCACCTAGTGGCTGTTCCAGGAATTTTTCTTAGTAGGGGCAGAATTAAAATAATAAAATATAATGACAATATATTTTATTATAATATATAAAAAAAAAATAGTAAATATTGTTCTTCTCTGAACAGAAAAGCCTTCTTGACACTTGGCATAATTTCAAAGTAATAAAAAGAAAACATTATAAAAAAATGCCAATATTGTTCTAAGCGGAATAAAAAAACAAAATTATAATGAAAAACAATTACTTATCATTGAATTGTGCTTAATTATTCTGGTCGGGCCCATGCTTTTAATTTTAGGACTACATCCAAATTGTAATTGTGCCATCCACATCACCTTTTCCGGATAAAAACCCGAAAAAGCCCTTGTTCTCAGCATTAGTCTTTTGGTTATGAAAAATGCTTGGTGCATTCTCTCAACCATCTCTCCTTTTTTTTTTTTTTTTTTAAATTAAAAAAAAATTGAAATTTTTTGAATGGAGAGATGGTGGGGAGAATGTGCCCAAGCACCCCCCTTTGGTTATTCTATGTGATTGACTTATATGGCACTTGGGCCCTTGGCAGTGTGGAGGTCTATCAAAACACCATGCCAATTTTGTTAGAAACTTGGTCCAAAAAAACACAGATTCTTGTTGTTTATGAACTAGCACTACCATTTACTGGACCAACTTTTAAGTTTTACCATTATGAACTTAAGATATGTTTGGTACGTGGAATGCCTATTTCATGAAGAAAATGAATAGTCATTCCAAAAAATAGAAGAATGTAAAATGAAATAGCTATTCATATTCATTTGTTTGGTTCAAACATTGGAATAACTAGTCGTATTTCTATTCCTTTGTTTGGTATAATGTAAAAAGTTAGGGAATGGAATCAGATTATAACCAAATTTTCTCAAATACCCCTATAATACAATTATAAATTATAAATTATATTTTTAAGCATACATTCAAAACGCTTTCTTCACCCCGGAATGCATTAACGTTTAAAAAAACAAAAACAAAAGTTTACATCAATAACCTAACTCACGTTCATAATTCGTATTGCGTCTAAACAAAAAAATTTGACCCAAAATCCAACTCATGTTCATAATTTGTGTTGCGTTGTTTGGTCCAAGAAGCTTTTCTTTACCCATTTTTTAAAATTGATCTCCCATAATACTCAATAAAACAAAAAGTTGCACCCATTTTTAATTATAAAAATCAAAAGACAAAATTGCACCAACTCTAAATTAAACACAAAATCAAAGACAAATATTTTAACCATTCTAAAATAACATAGCACCGGTTCTTAATTAAAATTTTTAAACATAAATGCAAACTAAAATATCCAACTTTCAGCAACAGCTCATGCGTCATTAAGAATTCTACGCACCAATTCTTCATTTTCATCATCTAGAATGCTAAAGAATATATCTATTACTTCAGGTTCACAAGCAATCAATCTTGTTGCTTTGAGACGCTCCTTAATATTAAGACCAATTATTTTTGATAGCTCCGCATTAATTTTTGATCTATTTTCAGATGCAACCGTCCCGGTAACTGCCTTGCTAAGAATATCTAATACAGTGTTCAAATTCGTTGCAATCAGGTTTCCAACTTCTATTATTGTGTGGACCATGTTATCTTTGCTACTTTGGCTTTTTTTTTTTTTTTTCTTTTTCTCCTACCTGAATGTCCTCCTCCATTGCTTAACATGTCTTCATTAATCTTGTCCAACCTATCTTTCTCATTCTGGCCCATATTGTTTTCATCCCCTATTTCACGTTGTATCTCTTCGGACATGTCAACAGATGTTTGAGCATCTTTGCCAATAGCATGGTCTTTTGCATAGACAATGCAAAGATCCTCATATAATGTTTGAGCATCTTTCCCCTCTATGACTCTACAAATAAGATAATATCCATTTAATATATTATGTACACAATAAGATGATAATTGTATAGAGTAATATGTTAAAAATTTTACATGTACATATGCTTGCCAGACACCATCTTTAGCAACAACACATTTTCTCAAGCTGTCCCACCCAAATCATTAAAGTATCTAGATCTCAAGGATTTCTTTCAAATATGGTATTCTACCATAATGCATAATAATTGAAAAAACATACTAATAATTGACAACATATCTAACCACAACATCAACACTGAAGCCAACTTCCTCTTCTTTATCATGTTCCTTGTGGCCAGACTTAATCGAGCTTGTTAGAAGTCCCACATTGTTAGAGAAACTAGTCAACGTGCTCCTTATAAGGTTGTAGCATCCCTCACTCCTCAAGGCGTCTTTTGGAGTTGAGTTAGGCCCACCTTCTAATATGGTATCAGAGCCTAGGGTTTAATCCTGTTATTTGATACTATACGTTCCTCATAGAATTCTCCTTCCCTTCCTCTTTGTTTTTTTTCTCTCTCTCTTTCTCTTTCCCTGGTTCTGTCATCGTTCACAAATAACCTGGATGGCTGAGATTACGGTTCTGGGCTTCACGCCCATGTTAGGAGAGCACTGGCGTCGACATTGTGAACTTGCCGACATGGTGCACTCCGACAGTGGTTGGTTTGGTGTTGTCTCACGTTTTCCCTGAGTTAAAAGCATGTTTCAGGGACGTTGGTTGGTATCGTCGTGGTTGGTGGCGCCGTGGTTAGTGTTTTCGGCGCTTTCTGTGGTGGTTTGTGTCGTTTGAGGTGGCCGGCGACGACTCTAGTGGTGGAGTGAGGCTTCCGGCGTCGGTTCCGTGGTCGATTCAGTCTCATTGGTGTGCTCGTCGACGTTCTCTGTTGCTCCGGTCTTGGTCGCCGGCCGTCATCGTGGTCGCCGGCAAGGTCTGCGTGTCGCCGGCACGATTCCGATGAGTTTTGGCGAAGACGACGCCTGTTTGGTTCCGGGTCCATCTTGTCCCCTATCCCGGGATACGGATCTCCTTAATTCGCTCCTGGAATAGCCTATCCCTGTTTTGATTGGGCCGGGTCAACCCAAGCCCACACGGGTCAGGCCGGTTCAGCCCAATCTCTTCAGGTCCGGTTCGTTCAGAATTACGGGTCAACCCGACCCGCCTTGCATCCGCCCGACTTGCTCTCCACCGGTTCAGCTCGTTTAAAATCCGGTTCACACAGTTCCAGACCCGGTTCATCACATTTCAGACCGGTTCAGCTTGTATCCGGTCCGGTTCAGGCCATTTCAGACCGGTTCATCTCTTCTCAGGTCCGGTTCAGGTCAGTTCAGACCCGGTTCAGTACCTTTCAGTCCGGTTCAGTGCCTTTTAGTCCGGTTCAGTTCCGGTTCAGTACCTCTCAGGCCGGTTCAGTACCGGTTCAGGTCATTTTAACCTGGTTCATCCCGGTTCAATCCAGTTTCAGGTCGGTTCAGCTCATTTCAGGCCTAGTTCAGCTCATTTCCACTTGGTCCAGGTTTATTTGTGCCGGTTTTTGTCCCTTTTACACACTTTATTGATTGTGTTGTTGTGTGTTTGGGCTTTCCAATTATTGTTGATACACTTTGTGGTAGATTCGACTCAGCATGACTGCTACTAAATCAGATTTACACACTTCGGTTGGTCGTGGCTTTCGTGGTGAATGTGATTCTCGAGGCGGTGGCCGTCCTAGTGGTCGTGGGCCTCGCACATGCACACATTGTGGTCGAAGCAATCATTATGTGGCCTCTTGTTGGGATTTACATGGCACACCATCTGGGTTTGCCAATCAGGTTGTTTCTCCAGCAGATTCTCTAGCCCCCTTTGGACCACCTGCTCCATCAAGCCTCAATTTGGAGTGTGATTTGATCTCCATTTCAAAAGATGAGTATGCTCAGTACTTAGCCTATAAGCGAGCCTCTTCCTCTTCTACTGCTACTCTTGCTCAGTCAGGTACTGCATCTCACTGTCTTTTATCTTCCACTAGCGACCCATGGTTTATCGATTCTGGTGCAAATGAACACATGACTGGTTCGTCTACTTTCCTTTCTAATTATCATTCTGTTGATACACCTCGGAGTGTCACCCTTGCTAATGGTTCCCTCTCCACCCGTAGCTGGCTCAGGCACTACCCATTTGAGTCCCGACATTGAGTTGTTGTCTGTTTTACATGTTCCTGGTTTTCCCTTTAATTTGTTATCCATCAGTAAAATTACCAAAGCCCTAATTGTTCAGTTAGTTTTTACCCATCTTTGTGCATCTTTCAGGATCTCAAGACGAAGAGGATGATTGGTATGGGGCATGAAGTTGGTGGATTATATTATCTGGACCTCGCACCTCCACCTGCCTCTCGCGCTTTGCAGTCGTCGGCCTCTGCTCTTCAATGGCATTGTCGTCTTGGTCATCCTTCTCTTCCTACGTTGAAGCATCAAGTCCCGAGTCTTCGTCCTGAGGTATCTGTCTCTGCGAAGCTTGTCAGCTTAGTAAGCACCATCGTGTCTCCTTTCCGTCTAGAGCTGTTCGTCGGGTTTCCAGTCCTTTTGAGTTGATTCATTCTGATGTATGGGTCCCATTAATATCGCATCCAATAAATTCCATTATTTTGTGACCTTTGTGGATGATTTTTCCCGTATGACATAGTTATTTTTAATGAAAATCGTACTGAACTCTCTCTATTTTTCAAATTTTCCGCAATATGGTTAAAACTCAATTTGCTCAGAAAATCCGTATCTTGCGTTCGGATAATGCCAAAGAATATCATCTGGTCCTTTTACCTCTTATTTGTCCGATAAAGGCATTCTCCATCAAACTTCTTGTGCTCACACTCCATAACAAAAATGGGTGGGCGAACGCAAGAATCGTCATTTATTGGATGTTACACGTTGTCTCTTGTCTCATATGCATGTTCCCAAACAATTTTGGAGTGATGCTGTTCTCACTGCTTGTTATCTCATTAATAGGATGCCCTCCTCGGTTTTAGATGGTGTCTCTCCTCATTCACTTTTATATCCTTCTTCCTCCTCGTTCTCCTTGCCACTTAAGGTCTTTTGGGGTGTTTGCTATGTCCATAATTTAGGTCCCGGTTTTGATAAACTTGACCCTCGTGCTACTAAGTGTGTCTTTCTTGGATATTCTTCACTCAGAAAGGATATCGTTGCTTATAGTCCTGTTCTTCGACGCTACTTCACTAGCGCCGATGTCACCTTTGTTGAGTCTCTCCCCTATTTCCTGCTACTACTTCTTTGGGTGACTCTTTTCTAGCACCTGATGTTGCATCTATTCCGCTGCCAGTTCCATTTCTCTCTGAGCCTGTCTCTGCTCCTCCAGTCTTGTCGCCACCACGCTCGCCTGCCCCACTTCAGGTTTATACACGTCGACGCGGGTCATCAGCTCCTGCTCCTTCACCATCATCCTCATCGTCTCTCAGATCCCGTGTTTCCCCCTGCATCAGACTCCTTGCCCATTACCCTACGGAAAGGTACACGTTCTTGCACTACTCACCATCCTATCAGTCAGTTTGTATCCACTAGTTCTTTATCTCCTTCACTCTCTTGTTTTATTTCCCACCCTCTAGTATTTCCATTCCAAAGACAGTGCATGTTGCTTTATCTCACTCCGGTTTGAGGCAAGCTATGGAATTGGAAATGGGGGCCTTGCATCAAAAAGGGACGTGAGAGCTTTTTCCCTTACCACCTCATAAGAAGACTGTGGTTGCAAATGGTCTTTACGGTGAAGTTTAATCCCGAGTCGGTTTTGAAACGATTGAAAGCGTGTGGTTGCTAAGGGCTATACACAAACGTATTTGGTATTGACTATGAAGAAACTTTCCACCAGTTGCCAAAATTTCTTCTGTTCGTGTTCTTATTTCTTTGTCTGCTAATCTGGATTGGCCCTTGTTTCAATTGGATGTCAAAAATGCATTTTTACATGGGGATTTGCATGAAGAGGTTTATAGTGAGCAACCACCTGGTTTGTTGCTCAGAGGAGTCTCTGGCAGTGTTTGTAAGTTGAAAAAAGCATTGTATGTCCAAGCAATCACCGAGGGCATGGTTTGGAAAATTCTCTGAAGCGGTATTGAAGTTGGTCTTCAGAGATATCAGACGGATCATTCAGTATTTCACTTACACCACTAGTGCGCGGCTATATCTTTCTTTGTGTATATGTAGATGATACGTTATTACTGGAGAGTGATTCAGGAGGCATTGCCCGTTTAAAACAGTTTCTACAGCAGCAGTTTCATACAAAGGATTTGGCAAACACCTCGATATTTCCTAGGTATTGAAGTTGCTAGATCTCGAACAGGTATCAACTTATCTCAGAGAAAGTATGCACTTGATTTATTAGAAGGACCGGTCTTTTGGGTTCTCGACCAGTTGATGCTCCGATGGATCCAAATAGAAGATTATTGAAGGGATGAAGAGAATTTTTGAAGATCCTGGCAGGTGGCGTCTAGTTGGGAAGTTGAACTATCTCACTATCACCAGGCCAGATATCTCATATGGCAGTTAGTGTTGTTAGTCAGTTTCTGTGAGGTTCCTCGGGTTTCACATTGGAAGCTGTTACTCGCATTCTTCGGTATTTTGAAGAGAGCCCCTGGTCTAGAATACTATATAGACCAAATGGACATCTTAAAGTCGAAGGTTTACTGATGCAGATTGGGCAAGTTCTCCTTCAGATAGACGGTCTACTACAGGTTATTGCACATTCTTCGCGTAATCTTGTCTCTTGGAAGAGTAAGAAACAAACAGTAGTGGCACGATCTAGTGCTGAAGCAGAGTACAGGGCAATGGCTCATACTGCTATTGAGTTGACTTGGTTACAACATTTTCTTCAAGAGATTGGGTTCTCAGCTCCTATCCTATTCCGTTTTTGTGATAATCAGCTGCTTTTACATATGCATCTAATCCAGTTTTTCATGAATATACTAGAGCATTATGAAGTTGATTGTCATTTTGTCAGAGATAAGATACTCAATGGAGATATATCTACAGCATTCGTGAAGTCTGGAGACCAGTTAGCTGATGTGTTTACAAAAGCTTTATGTCGGAACCAGTTAGAGTTTATTTGTAACAAGCTGGGTTTATATGATATATATGCTCCAGCTTGAGGGGGAGTGTTAGAATAATGTATTAGGGTTTGAGGGTATTATGGTCATTGTATTATTTCTCAAAGCCTATATAATAATATGTGTGAGGTAGGCTACGTACAACAATATAACGTGCCTCCTCTTTCTTTCATTCTTCCACGTAACCCCTAAACCCTAATACTAATAATATGGTATCAGAGCCAAGTTCCTAGTTTGTGGCCCCACCGTCACCCGTTTCCACGTGTTGGCTTGAATGTCCTCCCGCCACACGTGAGGGGGCGTGTTAGAAGTCCCACATTGCTAGAGAAACTAGTCAATGTGCTCCTTATAAGGTTGTAGCATCCCTCACTCCTCAAGGCGTCTTTTGGAGTTGAGTTAGGCCCACCTTCTAATAGAGCCATAACTGTAAACAAACAAAGCGCATAGCAATCGAAAAAGAAAAAAAAAAAAACATACAATTAAAAAGAAGAGCAACATAGAGCAAAAGTATATAGCAACATATGATGTTCATTACTGCATTTTAAAGGGAAAGGGAAATAAGAAAGGTCTTTGACTTTATAAAAATAAACTAGAGAAGGTGGAGTAGGTGATCACTGCATCTTCTTGAAATATCCTAAACGTGTTGTCTATTAGATACAAAAAAGGGATATCTAAACATCCTTGCTTACCCTAGTGGCTTCATTTATAAATGCATCTGTGATATTTAATTATTTTCCCATTAAACTAGGAAATTTCTTGTGCTGTTATTAACCTAAATCAACAAAGCATAAACTAGATCCCTTCAGTCAAAGTGCATGTGAAGGAGCGAGTTACAAAGTAAAATAATTACAATTAAAAGTATGAACCTTTTTTTAATAAGAGAAAGAAAAGGAGATGAACTAGTTTTCCTATGCTTCGCCCTCACAAAGTAAAAAGTGACTACAAACAGAAACAAAATTCCTTGTCCTATGCAACCTATTGATAGCCTAAAAGGGTTAGGAGTTGAGAAGGCCCTTACCGGAGACCGCAAAGAGGAGGATGTGCTCACATCGCCTGAGGAATTTCCAATGGAGATGGGTTGTGTTAAAGGATTATGTGATTAAATGTGACTCTTTTTACGAGTTTAGATGGTTAGGTTTTATTTGTAACATGCGTAATGGAAGGCTGAGAGTTTTAGGTTTACACTACTATAAATAGTCTCTTTTGAGTCACTATAAGCAGTATTTTCAAAAGTAAATACTTATTGGGATCCTTGAATCCTAGAATTTGATCTTTATTGTTCCAACTTCAAACATCTTTCTATTTCCTACAATCTTCTGTCCTATTGTTGGATATTCTTCTTAAACCTTTTTGTCCTATTTTTGCAATTCTACCTGCTGCATCAATATTGTAAAAATCAATCTCATTTAAGAGCTTCGGAGAATGCAGTTTTTGCTTTTAAAACATAAAAACATACAATCTTTTGCTCACAGACAATATTAATCACATTGCCGGGATGAAACATCAGTTGAACTTAAACATAAGAGATTTAGACAACACAACTAGTTATTATAATATCACAAGACTACAGGAAAATCCTAGAGATGCAATGGACCAAAAGGAAGCAACTTCAGCCAATAGATTTTGTTTGTATCCTCATAAACAACAAGAAGAAAATCACGCCAAAATAGGGACAATGACATGCAACGGTTGACTTCCAGCAACTAATTGTCATGAATTATGTTAAGGAAATCTCTATCATATATGTTAAGGAAATCACCAATATAAGTTTGCCCAAAACAACAACAGTTTCTATCACTGGCATTTTATCAAACACCAAGGCATCAACAAAATACGACCCTATCGGTAATCAAATCAATTCATTCACATAAGATTCAAAAATACCCATAAACAAAAGCTCAATTCATTTACCTTTTTGCTATTGTGAAGTAGTTGGAGATCAATTTCCTGTCCATAAAGGATATTATCACAATGAGAGAGAGATCAAGGATGAGAGATAGAAATTGAGATAGAAAAATGAAGATCAGAGAGATAGAAACAAAGAGAGGGAGGAGAGAGATGATCAGTCATGAAAGAAAGAGAGATACCTGGAAGAAAGAGGATCCGTTGAACGTCGAGAGTTTGTCGATGGAGGGAGTTTTCCGTTGAGGCATCGACAAATAGTGAGTTCAATGGAGGGGGTTTTGGGAAAGTTATCTGGTTCAATCTATTCCTGGATGAAAGGAATACCTATCCCTCTCATTCTTGAAAGGAATAGGTATTCCTTTATTATAAGGAATAGGTAATCATATGGAATACGTATTCCAGGGATTAAAACGTAACCAAATGATGGAATAGCTATTCCATCGTTTGGTTATGTTTGCTATTCCATTCCATCATTTAACCTTTGTACTAAATATGTCTTTAGTTGTTTATTTCTAAGAATCTAAGTCTAATGGCTCGTTTGGTACGTGGAATGACTCTTTTATTAGGAAAAAAAATAGCTATTACTATGAATGAAATAATCTTGAATGAAATGTTTATTCTTATTCCTTAGTTTGGTGACAAGACATTTACTTTCATTGAAATTATACCAAAATTACTAAAATATTCAAGAAATAGATATAAAAAAATAAAATAAAATAATTTTAACAATAATTATAAAGAAAAAAAAAAGGAAAAAAAATTATGGAAATTCTTTTGGTGGTCAACCACCTCATGGGATGGCCGGCCACCATAGTAGAACCACGGATTAGATACGTATTCGTCTTTTGCTTTGGCCTTTAGCGTGGCTATTGCATTGGCATAACACATATCTCTTTGTGATGGATATTGCTTATTTATACCAAGCGAGCAGTAATCAATTTGTAGAAGTTAACGACACCATATCTCTTGGAGGAAAGAGCGTCGACGCAGTGGTGAAGTTGGGGCAAAATAATTGCTCATTAGCCCCATGTACGATGGTTGCCCAGCTTTTAAGGAATGCACTCACTAAGAGTCCCTCCAGGAGGGGCTTTGAGGGTGGTGTAATCACCCTGTGGTTCTGACACGGCGGCTGGCCACTCCTTGGGGTTATATGTTTGTATTTTTTTTTTATACTTAGATTTGCAAAAATAAAAATAAAAAAACTAAAAGAATTGTTTTTTTTTTTTTTTGGGAAAATCCATTACATTCTTCAAGGAAATGATACTCTTTCCTTTTTTAGAGGAATATGTATTTCTCTTCGTAGGGGAATAGCTATTCCTATGAATGATGTGCAACCAAACAAAAGAATAGTTATTCTCTAGGAATAGTCATTCTATTCCAATTGTCTATTTCGCATACCAAACAAGCCCTAAGGGTCTAATGAGTAACGACGACTCTAACCATTTCGGTTGCTGCCACTTGCAATATATTTTTTTTTAGCATTAACACACTAACCTTTAGCTAGTAGCTGCCAACTCATGGTCATGCTTGTTAACACACTAATACAATAGCAAACCTACATTAGAGTGACAGTCTACGACTCTACAATCTATAGTGGGCATGAATGACGCATGACTCATGAGGCATTCAAAATTTAAACACTAACAAGAAAGACAAATAATAATAATAATAATAATAAAAACACCCTACCTTAAGGCTCAAAACAAAGAGCGCAAATGTGGTAGAGGGTTCCCTTTCAGTTTTAGTCTCAATGTAGCAGTGATGAAGACCATGAGAAATTTTTTTTTTTTTGAAGATGTGGTAGGTAAAAAGTGCTATGAAATGTGTCACCTTTAAGTTTAATCTTAGTTTTTGGGCTAGTTCAAATACTTAAAATTAGTTGAAAACTAGCCCAAATTTAAAGAGATCTCAATTTTTAAGGGGTTGGATTGGCTAGACTTAATTTTATTGGGGCTAAAGTGTTAACAATAGGGAGTTTGGGCTTAAAAATGCATAGAATTTTTTTTGCCTGCCCCCTTTTATATCTTCCACTAATTGCACCTGGAGTGTGTTTGACTTGCTCCTCATGCTTATCAGGTAGTTGTATAACAGACGCTAAAGATTCAACACCAATGGTTTGGTGAGGATGTCAGCCAATTGATCTTTATTGGAGAGGAATTGAACATTAAGAGTATTGTGAGCAACTCAATCTCTAACAAAGTGGTAATTGATTTCACTATGCTTTGTACGAGCATGGAACACTGGGTTAGAATATAAATAGGTTGCACCAATGTTGTCATAAAAAAGAATTGGAGCAATAGAGAGATAAACCCCAAGTTCGTGATGTAGAGATTGTATCCAAGTTAATTCTATAGTAGCATTTGCAAGGGCCTTATATTCATCCTCAGTGCTGGATCTTGAGACTATAGGTTGCTTCTTCAAATTCCAAGAAATGTGTAATACTCATATGTGGATTTCCTATCATCTGGACATCTTGCCCAATCAGCATAAAAAAAGGCAACAAGTTGAGAGGATTTTCTTGATCGAGTGAGAAGATCGTGAGAAATTGTATGTTTAAGGTAGCATAAAATACGCTTAAGAGCAGTCCAATGCACATCTCGTGGGTCTTGCAGAAATTGTGAAGCTTTGTTGACAGCAAAAGCTATATCAGGATGTGTAATGGCAAGATATTGTAAAGCACCTATTGTGTTATGATACAATGTAGGATCAAAGAGTGCTGAGAGGAGCTGATGCTGACATGAGAGATGTAATTGGTTTCTCCAATGTCATGTTGGTACGATGGAGAATGTCAAAAATATACCTATGATGAGAGAGGTGAAGACCATCTGCAACTTTTGTTACTTCCACCCCTAAAATGAAATGGAGAGAACCAAGATCTTTGATAGGAAATTCATTTGATAGGGTTCGAATTAAACCATCAAGAGCAGCGTAGAAGATGCAGTTAAGATAATGTCATTTTATAGACTAGAGCCAGTAATCGAACACCTACATATATAAATAGAAATGGAGACCTATCAGAGTAGATGCATAAAAATCAAGCTCTAAGAGACGATTGCCAAGCTGAGAAAACTAGGCACGTGGGGCTTGTTTAAGGCCATATAAAGCTTTCTTTAAGAGGCAAACATCCTGAGGATGTAGGAGATGCGCAAACCCAAGAGGTTGTGCCATATATACTGTCTCAGTTAGGTACCCATGCAAAAAGACATTGCTAACATCAATTTGTTTTATAGGCCAGCCATAAGAGCCAACAAGAGACAATACTGTTAGAATGGCAACAGGCTTGATTAAAGGGTTGTAAGTCTCACCAAAATCAAGTACTGGTTGCTGATGAAAACCCTTGGCAACAAGGCCAGCCTTGTTTTTGTCTACACTACCATATGCTTTTCTCTTGATTCTGAAAACCCACCTACAACTGACAATGTTCATGGAAGGTTTGGGAGGAGCAATAGTCTATGTTTCATTATTCAAAAGAGCAATAAACTTATCTGCCATAGCATCACACCACATTATTGTTGGGATTATATGTATAAATACATAGCGGAAGAACCCCGAGGAAAAGCATCAAGAGAACATGGCTAAGATCATGCATCACAAAAATTAAATTCAGCTACCCTTTGGACTTGGAGGCTAATTTGATTTTCTCCACCAAAATCACTATGCACGGTTAAGGTTAGGGTTTTAAGACCTCTAAACATTTTCTCTAATATTTGATTAGTGACCAAGAGTATGGAGGGAGAGATGTTATTGGAAGTTGCTATGAAAAACCCTAGCCTCCAACCAAATACATGGCCACTTAGGGTTTAGTAGCTTGTGTCATTAGAGAAATGGAAAAAACCCTAGCCTCCAAACCTTAGATGACTTTTTTATATTAAATAAATAAGGAAATGGAAATCCTATGAGAGAGAAGAGAGAGAGAGAGCCTTAAAGATGAAGGCTCCCTTCATCTTTCCTATGATATTGTGAGCAAGAGAGAGAGAGAACCCTCAAGAAACCATATTCTGAAAATTTATGTATGTGTATGAAAACTTATCATCAGTCTTACAAATGACAAAAAGCCAATATTTATCCCATATTCTGAAAAATTCTTGCACAATACGCAAGACCACCTTATTACTCTTCCAAATAAGTCACAAAACCAATCAAAAGTTTGAATGCACTGCATGCAAATGAAAAGAGAAATAAACAATTAACTCAAATATTAAATAATAAATCCAAGTATTTGTACGTAGAGAAAGGTTGGTAGTATTTCTTTACATACTTTATTATTTGTTAAGGTACTAATCTTCCATACACATGCAGCCAATTAAGAATGTGTATTCAAGTGGCTTATCAAAACGATCAATACTAGTGATCATGAATAGGCATATAGAAAGTCATCCACATTTTAACGTGATTTCTCTAGTATCAATTAATGCTGCACTAAAATTGGTTATTGCAAAATTCATTATTTCACTTTTTTTTCCCATTTTAGTAAGCTATTCGACTTTCTGAAAATCATTTGATAGAGCTTCACACAAAAACAGAAGGAAGTAACTGATTTGAAATCCGCCTGCATGTACACCCCTAGCGTGGAGGTATTGCTGGTGTGGCTAGGGTTTTTTACTTTTACAAAAGCTAAAACCTAATTAACAAAATTGAACATCGTCCACTAATTAGAATTAATGCATTCCAAACGCTCCCATCAAAGTGAACTAACTCAAAATGTAGAAAAAAGAAATTCAACTAACCTCAATTTGAAGCTTCAATATCTTCTCCAAGAGTGCCTAGTAGTCCTTCCTCTCCATGGTAGTCTTGTACAGTAACTCGACCTTCCTCAATCGCTTCTAGTCTTCCACTCTCCCATCTCTAACTCCACGGCCTCATCACCGCTCAATGAACGTAACAGTGGCAAAGGTGCCAACCCATCGGCAAAAGCCATAGCCTTGTCCTTTGTCACCAACCACTTCATTTACATTGAATGAATGCAAAAATATTGTTCATCCATGTCTTTGATTGTGTCTGAGCGTTTGCATTTTTTAACAACGGGGGGATGATAGTTTTTATTTTGTTGAAGCAGTGGTTAGGTTAGATTAAACGCATGTTTCACTCACATCGTTTCACCAAGTTTCAATTTCAATAACTTAACACACATTTTACACTAAAGAGAGACATTTGTTAAGTAAAACGAAACACCACATGTCGCAATTTAGGCTATTTTCTTAAAGATACAACTTATATATATATGATATGATTAATCACATGAAAGTCCACACTCAATAGGTGAGTGAAAAAAATACCCGGTCTCAAACTCACATCATCCACTTTTAAAGAAATTATAATGGTGCCAACAACACCTAATTTCCCTTAATTGGATTTACATCATACACTATATCATGTTAAACACTCAACAACAAAGCTAAACTACATTCTTTAAATCTCAAATCAGTACACTGCCTTGAGGAATAGAAAATGGTCAAAGTTAAAATGAATCTAACTATTGGAAATATGATTGCACAACAAAAAATAAAAATTTCCAAACCAAGATCGAAATTTATGAAGAATATGCAAAAAACTATAATATTTAAAATTAAACTGCAAAAGCAAGAACCACTTACTTAAAGATTACGGTCATTCCTTGGCTTATGAGCAAAATTCTTTCTTCTTGCTCAAGAAAAATGTGAAGCCTTTGGAATTATGAGACCTTTAGATCTTCTCACCAATAACTAAGAATAACCAAGAGAGTGAGCTTTTTTCTTACTCTTCAAAATTAAACTTATTCTTCAAGAGTTAACTCAAGAATATTAGTTTTTAGTAAATACTAAAGAACTATAGTGAATTGGTATTTTGCAAGAGCTTCACGCTTCTCTATTTATAGACTTGAAAAATTATGAGAGGTAGGAAAACTAAACCATGTGGGACTACTAGGGGTGGACGGCTAGGGCTGAAAAAACCCTAGCCTCCATTCCTTCCTCAAAGTGACGCATAGGGCCAAGGAATTCTTCCTTGGCCCATGAGTCCACTACACTGGTTGTGGCTCTGTGTTTTATTCAAGCCTAGTTTCCCTCTCTTGCATCTTCTGCATAGTTTCTCTCCAGCCCATATGTTAATAAATTAAAACAAGTAGCCTAATAGTAAAAAGCGTGATCTGGTTAGTTTACAATAGCTTGGTAAGGAACCTAAAGGGAAAAATAAAACTAGCCAAAATAGTCTCGACTATTCCAAGTCACTATTTAATTATAATTTATTCTACTAAATTTATAACTACACTTTAGTTTATTTATTTTTATTAAATCAATTAATCCCTTAGACTTATATAATATTGGCTGTTAATTCCTCCATGAAATACTCTATATGATAATTAAGGCTAAAGATACTATCACTTTAATTCTCTACCTCTTTATTCTTGAGTCATTGATTTTATATATTATTCTCGTACTTGTGAAAGCCTTATTATATGTACATAATATTTTTATATTCCTTACCAAAATGCTCTGGCTAAAGATTGAGAATAAATTAAATCATAAAATCTATTTCAAGTGGAAATTTCTTATCCTTTATTTGAAAAGGACTTAGATTCCTTCTTGAGAAACACTTTCTCACAATGTTATATGTGATCACTCAACACACTGAGATTGTTGGCCACATTTAAGATCTCACTCATTAATACATCAAAATGACTTCCATTTCACATTTGAGTATATAATCCTCTCAGGATTTAGAATCAATATCATAAGAAGTTTAGGAGTTACAATATTTTCAGTGGACAGTATTTTAGTGGAAAGACAACTCCAATGGTTCATTTAGTGCATAACACCCACACATCAACCCGAAGATTCCAACTTCGTTCGATAAAGATAAATCATAAGATTGGTGTGTAAAAGTTTTCGCAAATGGAATGTCCAATTCCATTATCGACTGTGAACCAATCAAGATTTAAGACTACATGATTTATGGACTAAGACCTTTTGTAATAACATGTTATTCACACCCTTAGACTATATTCAATGTAATCTAAGGGCCTTTCACTTGCACAACATACTTAATCCAAATAAGCGTGTAAAAGATCATATGCCATATGCTCAAAATTTAATTAGTGAATAACAACTTATATTCATTACAAACTTTATTGTCAACATAAATTATTTGGGGTTCAGGGTATAATCCCCAGCACCAACATCTCAACATGAAAATCTAAAAATATACGTGTTGTCATAAATACTCAATCCTCTAACGTGTGGTCACTAGAGTGAAGACCTTTGTTCATTTATACACAACTCATTGCCTTAACTCTAGACTTCTCCTACTATGATTTTCCAATAGTTACTTACACAATTATGTACTTATTGCCAACCTTTCATTCCATTATGCTTCAAATTAATGAGCAAGAAATACAACAAAAAAACACAGTTAGCACCATAATCTGTTTAGTCTAAATAGCAGGTAAGTTTCAAAACACTAATATAAACTAAGTTAGCACAACTATCCAACTTGCATTTCAACTAATAAATCATAGAATGTACCAATCCCATTCCTATGTTTTGGTTGTCAATGAAAGAGTATGAAATTTCCTAAGGAATTCATCTAAACTTGTAATAGCACATTATTGTAAAGCCTTCTACAATTTTTTTTTTTTTTCATTAGTCTGTTTTATCTATTAAGTAAATGAGACAATTTCTAGGTGAAGAAGTAACTACAAATAACAACCATCCGAAAATTCAACTGATCATACAAAATTTCTTATGATTGAACCATAAATCAAAGATTAATGTTCAGAATAGATCTTTAACGAAAAATACTCTAAAAATAGCCACAACACAATACGTACCCCAAGGGGGTCCCTGAGAGTTTTCACCAATACATCTTCAACTCTTTAGGATTCCAAACATTCAATCTAATATCCAATTAAATACAAAACTAGTTATAACACCTAACTGTGAACGTCCAAGGGAAGAGGGGGTTTTTCAGTTCAGATCATAATTTCACGATTTATAGGAAATTTAACCCAATATGCAAATGGGTACTTCAATTTCCAATTCTCAAAGAAAATTTAGTCCAATATGTGAAACCCATAGGGAAACACCTAATTCATTATCTATACATAGCCACTCACACGACCATCTCCAATCCACCTCAATTTTATGGAACAATGAGAAAAGAATATTGAAGGGGAGGTTCAGATTCCTACCCCAAATTTTCAAAACTACAACTATCAAACAATTTAATTAATGGGTATGTCAAAAGGGAGATACAATCTCATGGGTATCACTAGAATCGAATCTATAGCAACTAAAACATTTTTTTTAAAAAAAAAATATGGTAATGAGCCTAATTTCAAGCTCATTTAAGTGTACTCTACCCAAACTTATATTTTCTTGACTTTGACACTAAAATTCCAATATTGTCAATTGGGCCAAATACATCCATTTCGAAGTCCCAGTGGGCCGGTTTTACAAGTCCAATCCTAAATAACTGAACATCCATTCACTAGGTCCATTGATAAATTTTCTTTTTAGGTTGTTGCCAACTGGGATATCACATAGGAAAACAACTCATGACAGAAATAATAGAACAATCTAATGAGCATTCTAAGGATTTGTAAAAGCAATTTTGGTCTCAAAGATTTAGGGATGACTTGTGTAGAAATTATACAAATTTTATCATGAAAGCTTTCACAAATACTTTTTTTTTTTTTAAGATGAATAACATAAAACCAAACAATCATGAAACACATTTGACATTGCTTATTTTCACTTACAATACAAAATTTTGAAGCAAAACATTCTCTCTAAATCTCGAAGAATAACATTGTAAAAGTCTTTTCACTTCTAGTCTAGTGAGAATTCAACAAAGTTACTACATGGCTAGTTAGGTTGTCAAATAAAATATTGAATTCATTTTGCTTGAATGAAATGTCAAAAGATGGAACATATTCTATAAATTACATGTCGATATGACAAAATTGAAGTGTTGTAATTAGCTAAAGCATTTTTCACCAAAGGAATCCAACTAACATATCTTGCTTTGAACAAAAATAAAATAAAATCTTATAAATAAATACAGAAATGTGCTACCCTTCATTTGAATGAAAGCTAGGGAAAATTGTAAGGAACAATCAAAGTTTATATCACAGTTCATGTCATTGTAGTTTCCAAAATTCAACCAACCCAAACCAAAATTTCACAATCTAAAGTGTTCCTATAACAAATGCGAACAATTTTAAACTTCTCGAAATTCTTAAATCTTCTAGAGTATGTTTGGCAAAGGGTTGGATTGGAGTTGTGGGTTTTTAAGTTTTAATGATAAAGGAGAAATAATGTTGTAAATTTTTTGTATAAAAAAGTGAAAAAGTTTTATTTTTTAGTGAGTTTTTTATTTGAATAGTAATAAAAAGTGTTTGATGTGATATAAAAAGTGAAAAAAAATTGTTAAAAAGTGATTGATGGAATATAAAAAGTTGGAATGTTTTGATGTGATTTTTTTGTTTGGTTTTAAAAACCTTGAATAGAACCCTTTGCCAAATAAGGCCCTAAAGATTCAAGTAAGCATTACTCAATCCACCAAACAAAAAATGTAGAACTTCCAAAGCCTATAGCGCTTCAAAACCCAATTTTCAAATGGATTATTAGCTTCAAATACACTTCTTCAACAGCACTATCGGAAAGCATTCAACTACATTCAGTGCAACCTAAAAAATGCCTTTCAAAATTCTTCAATGCATATACTTATAGATATCTTCTATTAGGGTAGGCAACATTTACCCAAAACTTAAAAAACAGAATCTCAGTCTCCTTTCTTTCTATCTCTTCAATGCAATGCTCCATTTTTAATATGCTCATAGATTACTTTTCATCTATGACATGCCTCATGGGCTATATTATAGCATGTGACCAGATCATACTTATGAAATGAAATGATGTGAGCCAGATCATAAAGTATATTCATAGCAATATTATTATTGTAAATATCTACTATTATTGACAATAAAATTTTTGTGTATGTGAGTGTATAGAGCATTTGATTAGGTCTTTAAGGGTTTTCATGAATTTTTATCTTTTTTTTACACAACATACAATAACATTATATCCAAAATAAGTATGTTCAAACCTTAATAAGCTATTACAACACTTAAACATATTTCAAATAACCATTTACAGCAAACATTTAAAAACACAACATGCTGTCCAATTTTCATATATATGAAAAAAATTATATATTTGACTACGTTTTTAAGAATTCCGGACTCACAACTCTTTGAGCATTCCAACACAGCAAGCATAATCCCTTAATTACGTTTTAGTCTTCTAAGGTATCTTTAGCATGAGTTCTAAAAATATTAAACAATAAAACCATTAAACCAATCCAAAGTCAAGGATTATAGAGTAGAAAAGTGGTACTTTTAGGAAATGAATAAGAATATACTTAAATGGAGAAGTTATTGGTAGAGAAAAGAATACAGTTGAACCTAGAGAATAATATCATTAAGAGGGTCCACAGTACATGTGTGTATAAAGAGATGAAAAAAATTGAAAATCCAAAAGGAGTTATGTTGCATTTCTACTTTAATAACAAAAACCTGCTCATCTAACAACTACAAATCCACTTTCAACATCAAGAATGTACCATTCATTTTTCTGTCATGATAAACATAAAATATGGACACGCACACATGTGCACATATAAGTAACTACAATGAATTTTTCTTCTTATGAAAAAAATTTCCTATTACTAGAAAATTCTAAGTGGGCACAAGAAAAGCAAAGAATCTTCCAAATCTGAAATCTAACATTAGCCAACATACACTTCCCAGACTCATCAATAAGCCACAACATCCAAGAATAACAAAGCACATATAAGAGGAATCCAGCATTAAAGCTAAAACAATACTATTATGGATTAACTTTAGAATTCTAGAACCTACAAGAGTGTTCATAAATATTTTGATTCTTCACCAACCCCACCAACTCAAATCTATCCCCCAAACCACCAATACAATCATATATTTACATATATTTAGTAATTACAACAGCAAATCATTAATCCGTGACATTCATAGTATCCAACCAACACATACCTTAATTTACAGCAACAATTACAATATACAGCAACAATATCCATCAAGTTTTGGGAATATACATCTCTTAGCCGAAGAAGTAAGGCTGTCCAGTTATAGTTATGTATAACAAAAATGGGTGTTGATTAGATTTTAAGAATTTTCATGTCATCTCTTTGTCCATAACAGTTTCAGATTTCTTGTTACAATCACTTAGCATATAAGTATATAACTATATTAAGTTAAACACTAATACTATTTTCTACACTCTTGTAATGTATTAATAAGTATACGTCATGTATATAACCTAAAATTACAACAAACATTTACCCTATCAATGTTGTGTCTTAAGAAATTGATGTATAATTCTAAAAGCCTAACTAGCCCACCAAATAAATACAGCATACCATGGTCACATTAAACTTAACAAGTTTTCACTATGGTTGTGACATACATGGCCAAAACCCAATTGCGCACTAAAAAAAATCAAAAATCAAAATGACTAACATACATCAAGCATTAATACAATGTCATCCTAGATTAGCTATATGAATACATTAGTTCTTTATCAGATAGGTCTCACACAATATGATGGATTGTAGCATGTTTTCTAGGATTTGGCCAGGGTATTTGTACTTATTTCCATTTCCATAAGGAAATAGAGACATCATAATGGCCAAATTTTACAAGTGGAAACCAAATTTATATCAACAAATGTTCAACTCCTAACTTTTTTTGAAACTCAAATTCGAAGAAAGAAAATTGCAACGCTATACTACCAATACATATATAATCAGCAAAGATATACACATAGAAACAAAAGTAAGCAGTAACTACTCATTCTTACTACATAAACAATTAGCAAATTAACTGCAAGTACTAATCTTGAGTCAGATCACAGCATATACAAGAAACAACCATTACCAGAAAGTAATGCCCTCAATTAAGCCTCAAATATTCACAATTCAATAAAAATAACACCCCAAATACAAAATCAATCCCTCTCTCTATCTCTCTCTCCCTCTCTCTCACACACACAGACTCATACAAACCAAAAAAAATTAAAAATTATGTTTCTAAAAAACAACTTGCATATTCATGTCAATTCTTTTCTAAAAACCAAATGAAGGAATACATTTCTCTTTGAACGTTTCAAAGGCTTCAAACTTTTGATGCATTAGGTATACATAACCATACCTTGAGTAATTATTAGTAAAAGTGATGAAGTACTCATAATCTTATCGTGACTGGACACTCATAGGACCATATATATATCAATATGTACTGACTCAAGCTCATCATTGACCTGTACCTTTTTGCTGAAAAAAGTCTCTTGGTCATTTTACCCTCCAAATAGGATTCACAAACTAGGAACTCTTCAAGATCTAATGGGCCCGAGAGCCCATCATTGACCAGTCTTTAGATTTACTTGGATTAATATATCCAAGACGTACATGCAAAATGTGTGCTTCGTTAGTAGAATGAAACTTTATCTTTAATGATAAAATAGAGTTATTAGCAATATAAGAATCATGGGTAATAATATACAGACCATCAATAATAAAATCTAAAACAGTTAAACAATTTATGGAAAACTTCATAAAGGCTTCCTAAACTTCCACGCGATTTGAATAATCCTTTCAATGTTTGATTTCTCTCAATTTGACCCCTTAAACTTTCAATTTGTCTCATTCAGTCCCCCTCCATTAGGATTTTTCGTTAAATCCTAATGGATTGGTGCAACAATTACCAAAATACCCCTCATTTTATATTATATATATATATATATTATATATATATATATATATATATATATAAATATATATAATTTTTTGTTTAAATACATGGGTATTTGGAAATTCTCAAACCAAGGTTT
Organism: Betula pendula; assembly: GCA_900184695.1. Taxonomy (NCBI): domain Eukaryota; kingdom Viridiplantae; phylum Streptophyta; class Magnoliopsida; order Fagales; family Betulaceae; genus Betula; species Betula pendula. The sequence goes on along the minus strand of FXXK01000806.1, from coordinate 68,216 downwards.
GATGGTTTTAACAGACGGAGAGGGGGTGAAGTGAGATAAACCGAAAGTATGAGGGGCCAAAGTGAGAGAAATCAAACATTAGGAGATGAGTTATTCAAATCGCGTGAAAGTTTGGGGGGCCTTTGTGAAGTTTCTCCAACAATTTATCATTCTTTATTACCACAGTATCTTTCAAAATAGAAGTATTATCCCATTTATCCAAATGAGTTACATAAATCAAATTTATGAGTATAGAGGGTATATTAAAGACAACTTGACAAAATTAAAACTCTAGATTCAAAATATAAATTAAGAACTCCTATAGATAATAACTGGAACTTGCATCCAATTTTCAAGTGTCAGGCACATCTTCTCATCACTCAGTTTTCTGGTCTCTTGAAAACCCTGCAATCACATTGCAGACATGATTAGTGTATCTGAATCTACACACTAGGAACTTGTGGGATTCATATTAAATATGTTTCAACTGAGGAAGAAGAATCTTTACCTTGGTGATTGAAAGTTAGATACTTTGGCCAGTTTCTTTTCTAGTGCCCTACTTCATCACAATGGAAACACTTTCCTTTAGGCTCAGTTTTTGCTGCTTTATTTCCTACTTTATTCAGTCCTATGACATCTTTCTTGCCATCTTGTTTGGAACCCTTTTTCTTTTTCTCACTTTTGGCTCAGAAGAAGATGCTTGAACCATATGCACACTAGCCTTGGCTTTCAAGATGCATTTCGTTGCGACTATCACATTTGCCAACTCAAGCAGCACTCTGTCATGTCCTGCCTATTGGGGATTATGCCCTGAATCCCAATTTGTGAAACGATTGACATTATAGTTTTTTTATGAATAAAGTTTTATTCACTGATTAAATATATTTGTGACATATAAGCATATATCTTTGTATGATTTCATTGAATAAATCCCCATACAAAGGGTTAGGGGAATACATTGAATATGGACTATAGGTGTGAGCAATGGTTTTTGTCACACAAGATTATCAACCATAACCCTTGTATTCTATAAGGTTTATTATTCGCAGTCAATAATGGAATTAGGCGTTCCATTTGCTAAGATTATTACACATCAACTAAAAGTGATTTACCTTAATCAGGCGAAGAAGATTCTTCAGATTGATGTAGTGGGTGTATAAGGTGGTATACATTGAATAGACCGAGAGTTGTCTTTTCACTAAAGTACTGTCCTCGGAAAGACAATAACGCTCAGACTACTTGTGACCAATAATTCTAAATCCTGAGGGGAAGCGAACACAGATGTGTAAGTGTCAATCACTTTGATGCATTAGGGAGTGAGACCTTAAACATTGGACAACATTTTCGTGCATTGGGTGATCAAATAAAACATTCTGAAGGAAGCTTTGCTCAATAGGGAATCCAAGTCCTTTTGGAATAACAAAAATGATATGAAATTTTTCTTTGACTAGGATTTCAAAGGAGTTTATTCTCAGTCTCTGATTAGAGCATTTTGGTTGAGATCCAAAATATATTTTTGACTTGTGAATGGAGTATTCACAGTTGGAGAATGACAAAGAGTAAATCTGGGAATCAAGGATTAAGAGGTAGAAAATTTAGTGTGATAGTATCTTAGTCCTAATTCTGCTACAAAATATTTCATGGATGAACCATACTCATACTATAAGTAAGTCAAAAGGAATTGTGTTGATTTATATCAAGAATAAATTCTGGAGTGCAGTTATAATTGTATAGTGACATCAATTGTAATTAAATAGCGATAGAGATTTATTGGTGACTATTTGAGCCAGATTTATTTTTCCTTTCAACTCCCTCACCAAGCTATTGTAAATTAACCATGACAGACTCTTATTTATTTATTAGGCAAGGTATTTTAATTTATTAAAACATGGGCTTGTTATTTAAGCAGATTGTTTTAATTAAATTAAAATTTAGGCCTAAAGAGAAAACTGTAGAAAGAGGTAATGTGGGAGCATGGGCTTGGGATAAAACCCAAGCCCCATGCAGGGAGCTAACGCATGGGCTAGGGTGGAAACCCTAGCCCATGCGTCACTCCTTCCATGAAGGAGTGTGACGGCTAGGGCTTTCCCTAGCCTAGCCGTCCACCTTCTTAAGTGATGGAGGCTAGGATTTAATCCTAGCCGTCCATCACTCTCCTCTCCTAGTCCCATATTGATTATTTTATTAAGTCTCTTGTGTTTTAAAGAATATAAATAGAGGTGTCTGTGGCTCTTGAAAATATACATCAACAACAAATTCTTGTGAGCTAACAACTCGAAGAACATAGTTTAAATTTTGAAGAGCAATTTGAGTCCACACTCTTGGTTATTTCTAGTCATTGGTGAGAAGATATGAAGATCAAAATTTCTGTCTGCAAGGAGCAAGGATCAACTTCTCATATAGCTAAGGAGTGACCCTAGTGTTGAAGTAAGTATTTTATTGCTTATTTATTTTAATAGTCTAGTTCTTTGCATGTAGTTCTTAAAGTTCAATTTTGGGTTAAAGAATAGTTTATTTTCCGCTGCACTATATTATGTTTTAATATACTAGTATTCCCAACACTGCTTAGCAGTACAACTATGTTCACTAAACATCTCATCCAAACTAATCATTATATTTGAAGTGAGTGAAATGTCTTGCATCTCATGCTGGAGTACATTTGATTGAGATGTTAAGATGTAACACTTTGCTATCTTATTGGACTTTTGCTAGTGATCATATTGTTGTTTGTCCTCTTGAGTAGCATCCAAAACTGTGAACTCTAGACAAGGCTAAGACGACAAATATTTGTGTCTTTTAGCTATGAACACAATATCTAAATTACATTTCCAGTCAACATAATTTGGTCTAGTCAATTTGTTCGAATTCAAAATAGTAGCAAGTGGGCTAAGTGAAGACATTTTAAAGTGAAAAATAAACAAGAAAGTAATGAAGTTATATATAATTATGCAAACAACAAATATAATATGGAACAGAAAAACCATAATATATTAGAATGCAACAACCTAATCTTGCAATTAATGTCCCTCCATGTATATAAGCAGTGATTCTAAATCCAGAGGTTAAGTGTACTCTGACAACTTTATGTAAAGTAGAGTTTGTTCATTTGGGGATGAGCAGTGGTGGAACCACCTCTAGCCTTGGGGGGTTTCAGGCCCTACAAAATTAAAAAATGTTCTTAAATTTTGAAAATTTAATATAAGTTTTAAGTTTTTTTTTTTTTTTTTTTTTTTTTTTTTTACAAAAATGGACTGCCCCAAAATTATTTTTATTTTTATTATTTATTTTTTAAGTTTTGTCCCTCCTCTCCTAGAATCCGAGTTCCACCCCTAGAGATGAGAGTGAAAAATAGTAAAATAGTAAGATAAATTTTTGTTTTCATTCTTTTATACATTTTTTTGTTCATCTTAGTACAAAAGATATGCTAATCCACCATTGAATATGTAGGACTAACATGTGGGTCCTACATATTTAATAAAAAATTTGCAAAAGAGATAGACAAATAAATGTATAACAAAATGAAGCACATTTCAAATAGTAATGACGTAAAATAGTTGGACATAGTTTAGGGCTCGTTTGGGTGTTCGAATTTTTTGTATTCTTTTGTTGACTTTTTAAATTGTGAATACCGAAGAGAAAAAAATAAATTGAAATTATGTTTAGATGGTTTAGAGAATAGTAAATAAAATTGATAAAAAAAAATATGGGAAAAATAAATATTATATTTGGAAAAAGGTAAAAGTAAAAATGAAAAATAAAATTTCTATATAAATTCTAAAAAAAAATTGGAGTGGTTCGAAAACCACTCCTAAAACTAATGGGGTGGCCAAGCCACCGCAAAATGGTTATTGGGGTGGCTGAACCACCCTCATTAATGGTTGAGGGGTGGCTCGGCTACCCTCAGTATAACGACTCAGGAAAAAGCGCTAGCTACATCAGTCTATCACCTCAAAAGGACTAGTCAATTTTGGAGTTTCCTCTGAATCACTTATAAAGCTTAGTTTCACCTAGTAACTAGGCAATATGAGACTTAGCACTTATGACTCTTTTTCTAAATCACCAATTCTATGTGGACTATTTTTCATCTTTCCAATATGGGACCGGGGTGTTACAAACTCTCATTCTTAAACTCATGACGTCCTCATCAAGGCCACGTCATGCAGTACTCCAATACCACATGGCCTAGCGTTATTAGGTGGTTCTGATACCATTTGTAACGACCCAAGTAAAAGCACTAGCCACATCTGCGCTATCACCCCAAAAGGACTAATCAATTTTTTGAGTTTCTCTTGACTCACTTATAAAGCTCAATTTCACCTAGTAACTAGGCAATGTGAGACTTATCACTCATGATTCTCTTTTAAATCACCCACTCTATGTGGGCTATTCCTTATCTTTCTAATATGGGACCGGAGTGTTACATACAGACATTTGAGGGTGGTTCAGCCACCATCCCCAGATGCTTGGGGTGGTCCGACCACCCATAGGTATATAATTTTAGGGTTAAACACTTTTTCAATACCTGTTGTTTTACATGAAAGACAAATGTCTATCTCAGTTTCAAAAAAGTGTCACGGGTAGTACCTGTAGTAAACCATAATACCCATTTGGTACTTCCGTCTGCATTCCATCAAAAAATTTAATGGAACGTCACATCACTACCACTTAAAATGTGACACGTGTCCAATGAGCTAGGTATTGAGGACAAATTAGCAACTCCTTAGGGTTTGAACGTCACGTCAACTAGAAAATTAATAAAATAATAATAACAATAAAACTTAAAAAACAAAAAAACAAAAAAAAACAATTTTTTTAAAAAAACTATGGGAGTGCCCGGCCACCCCCATTTTGGCCAAGGGGGTGGCTCAAGCCACTCCCTATGGCCGACTAGGGGGTGTCTGAACCACCCCGATGGTCCATGGGGGTGGTTTGGCCACCCCCAGCTTGCAAAAGAGGGTGGCCGAAACCACCCCCAAGAGCCAATGGGGGTGGCCGACCACTCCTGTTTAGGCCTAGGGTGGTTTTGGCCACCCCAGGCCGGGCAGTCTAGGGGTGGCTGAACCACCTCCAAGGCCCTTGGGGGTGGTTTTGCCATCCCCAACTTGCAAAAGGGGTGGCCGAAACCACCCCGAAGAGCTAATGGGGGTTGTAACGCCCAAGAATGTTAATTATGGATTATAAATCACTTTAAATAGATAAGGGTAAAAAGCCAATTAAAAGTAAGAAGGATGGACAAATGCAAAGAAAACAAGCTTTAGAAAAGTATTTAGGTGGTTTTCATTTGAATTGATAGTTTTGGTTTTGACCCTATTAGACTAAAATGCTCATAACTTTTGACTCAGAACTTCGATTGAGGCAAACTTTATGTCATTGAAAAGCTAACTCAAAAATATACAACTTTGTATTTCGTGAAAATTTTCCAATTCCAACGTTTTGGAGGTCAAATCGAGCAGGCAGTAACCTCCATTCGCAGCTTGTCTGTAGCTCGTCCGAACGGACCCGATCCGAAAGTAGCATCCGCAACTCGTCCGCAGTTGGTCCGGACGGTGGCACTGTTCACTCACTTATAAATAGGCTGAAACGCATTTTTCAGCCCATTTTTCCGATTTTTCTTCTTTTCTCCGTCATTTTCTCTCTTCTCTCTCATAGGGTTTATACCCAAACCCTTGGTAATGATCTTAGAGAGCCCTCAAACACATTTCTAACCCCGGAATCAAGATTCTAGGCATTGGAAACCTACTTCCACCAATCGATTTGAGGTAAAATTCTCAAAATCCTAACTTCTCAATACTTAAGCCATATTCTCGAATGTATGGCTTATGAATGGTTGTTTCCTTAGGATTCTTGTTGGGTTTTACTCTACACTCATCGGGTTGAAGTTTCGTGGTGCACAACTTCAGATTCTTCAAGCTTTGAGGTAAATGTTCAAAACCCTAGATTTTTCTATAGTTGCCATTTTTGGGGTTTTATGAGGTTAACCCTAGTATAATGCAATAGGTTGATTGAATAGATCATTTTTATGCTATTTGGAACCCTAGAATACTATGGGTTGCCCATGGCTACTTTGATACTTACATTTTCAAGTATCATGGGTAATGGGTTGTGAGTATAAACGTAGAAGTTGATAATGTTTTGGCAATGTAAATGTGCAGCGGGCATTGCTTAAACATTCGTGCTAGGAAATCCAATTCATCAATCGGAATTTGTAAGTATTTATACTTACTGAGAATGATACACACCTTAAAGTGTTTTCATGTTTTGTTTTCAATGTTTAGCAGATGTAATACTTGCTAAACAAAATAAATATTTTTATGAGATTTCGAAGAAACAATATAAGGTTTTAAAAGACGAACCGATGATATCTTGTGACAATATATGGTTTGTGCTTTTGACTATCTTCTTGAGAATTTATGATGATTTGATGAGTGATTAATGATGAGTTTTGATGCTTTGTTGATGTTTTATGATTATGGCGGAAATTATTGAAATGTTGAGTTTTATGATGTTTTACTGATTTGATATTGAGAAAAGACTATGGCAAATGTTGATGCATGCTATTTAAGAGCATATGTATGAAGAGCATAAGAGTGTATGTAAAATCGTGATACAAAGAATGTAAAAGGAAAGCTAAGTATAAGAGTAATGAATGACAGCCTGGTGAGGGCTACATGGCAGTCTGGTGAGGGCCACATGGCAGTCTGGTGAGGGCTACAGCTATGGCTTGCGTAAGACCTGCCCAGGGGTCATGGCGTAAGACCTGCTTAGGGGTCATTCATAAAAATGCAATATGAGTAGTGTGGTTGGTGGCCGGGCCTGGTGACGTAAAGTAAGACGTCTTGGGACGGAGTCATCACACACCTGAGTTAAAGAGCAATGCATGATGTACATGATGGCTCTATGATTGATTTATGAGACGTTTATATGATGATTTATGTTTTATTGATTCTAGACGTATTAGTATGCATATGAGGTTTCATGGAAAAACACATATGTATATTCTTACGGCTAGCTGCATATGAATTTATGTTTTATTGCTTGGACATGCTTATATGCTTGTGTTATCACACTTGAAGAAATGGAATACTTGTAAATGAGTATAGCTAAGTTATATGATATATTTATAACCTAGTTGAGTGCGTATGTGTGCTAGTACAGGCGGGAGACTGGAACGTACATGTATGTACCCAGCTATTATACTATTTCTGATGTTTTGTGACCACATGTGTTTACTTCATCAGCTGCTTTATGTTTCAAAATAAATGACATACCTTTAGTAGCTGTTATTGTAAACTTATGTAACTAACACTTCGGTTCTTTACGAAAACTCAGTGGATTTTTATCCATTGAATCTGTTGACTCACTCATTTTCCTTTCCGCCTATGTAATCATGGATGATCTCTGTGATTACATAGATATTGGTGCAGGTACTGAGGCCTTAGATGATGATCCCATAGCCTACTACCTCGGCTATTACGACTGACGTCGTGGGACATGTATATTTTATATAGACTCCTTACTTAGTCTATTCTTTTGTGGTTGTGGCAATGTATTCACAACCGTATTTTGTATATATGGCTTGTGTCACTTGTGACACCAATGTATAGCCATTCTTTTGTATATTCACGTGTAAACTTTTAAACATTAGAATTATGTTGCCAGCTCTATGTATGGATTACTCCCTTGGTATATAAATGCTTCCGCTCAGTTTATATTTGATGTGATATATGACTCTGATATATTAGGTATTCTCAATGTCTCATGATACGTTGTGGGATACATGTATAGCATGTGTTTTCTATCACCCTGTGGTGATAGATCCGGTTCATGATTACTGTATGTTTTCAAAAAAAAAAATATTGCTATAGTGTAATTATGGATCGGGTCGTCACAGGGGTGGCCGGTTGTAATACTCCGAAATATTTAAAAGCTATTTTTCATAGTATTTGAAAAAAGATTTAATTAAAAACACTTTCCAATTTTTATAAAGTATTTAAATAACATTTATATTCAGAAAATGTGACCATCAAATGTTCAATGATCATCATCAAACGTTCGATCTTGGAAAGTACAATTACGTTCTCTGTAAAGCCTACACAATGCTCATAATGTGTTAGTACGAACATCAAACGTTAGATACTTTTATAAAACGTTCGATAGGCTTTTATCAAACGTTTGGTATCTTTATCGAACATTTGATGAGGAACCCTAGATCCTCTAATATAAATAGATCAAACATTGGATATCGTATATCAAACGTTCGCCCCAAAATGGATTTCATGTAAGGAATCAAGTTTTAGCCCAATTTTTCTATAAATACTATCCCACCCTTGTGTTAAACACTACACGTTTCGTCCAAACACTCTAGAAATTCTTTTTTAAAGGTTTAGAAGAGGATCTTTGGATGAAAGTTCTCATTTGAAAGAAACTATTTTCTCTAAAGGTAACTTTCGAATCCATACTCTTATTTATGTTGTATTTCATTGTTTTACACAACCTTTAGTCATGTTATGATTTCAAAATAATGACATAATGATACAAAGGCTTTTATGTTGACTTTTCAAAAGATTTTGATAAAAATGTTAACTTTGTATTTTACCTTTTTAAATGTGTGTTTTCAACGTTCTTTAATGTTGTAGAAATAGTTAGAGTTAGGTTTGGTATAAGTTTTTAGACTTTCATGCATTCTGGGCCTGCATCAAACAATCCACTATTCTTGATCAAACGTTCAATCTTCAAAGATAATCGTGTCAAATGTTCGATGATGACTAGAAATACCAAATTAGGGTTTTTAAGACAAAGAACACACATACTCCATGATTAGTAAGAGATTACGTTCTTAGAATGTTGTCGGGTTATTTTACAGTTAACGAGGGGTTACAAGATGTCTAAAGTATTGGATGAGCAATTGAGGTAAGTATTTTAACTGAGTAAAAAAACTGCAATTTTTAAAGTGCGATATGTCAGATGACTAAGCATATTATTCTATATGATCAGGTTTATCATTTTTATGACAATATACTATTTGTTTATATATTTTCTATTTTTGAATAAATGAACAATACTTGCATCGTATGATATGGTTGTACCGTTTTGTAACGGAATAATGGTCATGAGCTTACTATTATTACGGGTTGATTCTATGATCAAATAGTTTTATTTTATGAAGAGGGCTTTGGATCTAATAGTTAAGTTTGTGACAACGTACCATTCTTTGAAAAGGTTACTAGTTACGGCTTTGCTAATCAGTGTAGGCCATCCGAGGTCAGATTCAATCGGATTACTAATATAAGACGGTATGTTTGTATAATGTCCAAGGCACCAAAATTGTACTAGAAGTCCTTTTGAATATGCTAACCCTTTTGAGAGGGGGTAATGTCTCGGGTAGATCATATTATTAATATATGACTACTTATATAGTATTCTTGAAGCATATTTCTGCATTTAAGAACAAGAGTTTAAGCACCGAGATTATGTTCTCTCTTTTAAAATTAAACACTATTTTTGCTAAAGGGCATAATAACGGGGATTAGATCCGCCATTTGTGAAAATATCATGTATAATTTATAACTACCTTTTTGTTAATTTTATACATCACATTTTTCAAAATAACTTGTTTACTAATTTAGCTGAATTACTCAGTTACTTTCTTTTCATAAAATATTTCGGTATTTTGCAAATCCTCAGGAATTTGATCAGCTGGGAATTGTAACAAGATTTCGGTATCAGGACAACAGTAATTATATTCAGGTTTGATTTTTTAGATGTAAAGCTCCGTGCCCATGTTTAATGATATTAGAATTGTTTATTATGCACTTAGATCAACTATTCCGCTGTATACTCAAATAAAAGTTAAATAGAGAATTTAGACAGTTACCAGTTAATTGTTTTGAACGCTTTATGGACATTGTACTTAGGGTTAACCTCTTTTCAAATGGTTAATTTTGTGTATAAGGTAATCTTTAAGCCAATGTTTTATATATTCTCCCCTCACAAGGAGAATATAGATATTTTGAGTCTTAATCAGATAATTAAGGTTGGGAGACGAATTATGAATTTAACTACAAGTTAGATAAATTCTTGGGTCGTTACATCGGCCACCCCTGTTTGGGCCTGAGGTGGTTTCGGCCACCTTTGGCAAGCCATAGGGGGTGGTTGGCCACCCCCATAAATTTTTTTTTTTTTTTAAAAAAAAATGGTTTTTTTTTTTTTGTTTTGTTTTTGTTTTTTTAAGTTTTTTTTTTTTTAATTATTATTTTTTTAATTTTTCTAGCTAACGTGTCGTTCAAATCCTAAGGAGCTGCTGATTTGTCCTCCATATTTAGCCCACTAGACACATGTCGTATTTTAAGTGGTGGTGATGTGGCACTCTGTTAAATTTTTTGACGGAATACAAACGGAAGTACCAAATGAATATTATGGTTCACTACAAGTACTACTTATGACACTTTTTGAAATGGACAGAATTTTCCTCGAAACTGAGGTGGAGGAAGTTCCTCCAATATAGCCTGTAAAAATGAGGACAAAGTTGGAACAAATCTTATTAAAAAGGCATGTGCCTCTCTCATGTTATTTAAAAAACATGTATTTTTCACATGCAAAATGACATATGACATTTTTATAGGCTATGTTGGAGGAAATTTCTCCAACTCAGTTTGGAGGAAAATTCTGTCCAAAATGAAATTGAGGTAGCCATTTGTCTTTTATTAAAAAAAGTGTTTAACCCAATTTTTTATTCCTTTTTTATTTTTCGATTTTTTTTATTTTTATATATTTTTTGAGTAGGGTTAAAAAAACTGAAAGGTGAAGTGGCGCGTAATTACAGCAAAACCCCTGGGCCCTGGCAGTCGGCAGAGGGAGGAACTGTGGCACTCACCAACGGTCTTTGAGAAAATGATGACATTCCAGACTCGTGCATTTACTAGAAGCACAAGAAAAATCCCAAAAGCAAATTCCAAGCTAGAATAGCGGAGATTGTGATCTGGGAAATACCTACAACCCCTTCTCTGTAAATCTGCACCGTCTAAAGTTTGACGCCCATCAATTCAGTCTATCAAAGAAACATGATGCTGATAATGCGAAAAGGCCTAACCTTGTGGATAACCAGTAGAGGAAAAAGAAAGAAGAAGAAGAAGAAGAAGAAACAGAGTACCAGAAACCACTTTTCTGTAAAGTGCTGCAGTTGACTCCAATAGTGCACTGCTTCAGATTGTGACTCTCACAGTCTTGGATCACGTTCTTGCCTTCATCAATCACTCTTATGCCTATCTCTCTCTGTTTTTTGAGGAAGGTCTCTGCCTCTCGTTTTTTTTTCTCTCTCTCTCTCTCTCCCTTATCCGTTCCCCTGCCTTTATTGATCCCCATACTGGGGGTTATTTATTTTTTCTCTGCTTGCCAGCTTAAAAGCTCAGTTGGGTATTAGTTCAATTCAGTTAATGTCACCGCCTGAGGCCGCTCTCTCTTTTCTGGTGCGTTTTCTTGCTCTGTTTCTAGTTTTTCTTTTATCTCCGAGCTATTCTCTCATTATTTTTACTTTCTTTTTTTTGTTTTGCATCAAGATCATTGCCTTTGCTATTCGTAATCTTGTCAACTTGCTCAAATGGCAAGGACATGGAGTTCTCTTATGCAAAAGCTCTTGCCCTTGGTACTGTTCATGTTTTTCGGTGTTATCCTTGTCAAATCTTTGAATGAAGATGGTGTTTCTCTTCTGGAGTTTAAGGGGTCTCTTATTGACCCTGACAAGAATCTTGAGAGCTGGAATTCGTCAGACTTGACTCCTTGCTACTGGATTGGCATAGGGTGTAGAGATTTCAAGGTAACTTCTGTAAATCTCAATGCCTTTAACCTGTCTGGTACTTTATCTCCGACCATTTGTAATCTCCCTCAATTAACAGAGTTGAATGTTTCCAAAAACTTCATCTCTGGTCTCATTCCTAAAGATCTTGCTCACTGTCATAATCTAGAGATTCTAGACCTTTGCACAAATAGGTTTCACGGAGAATTGCTGATCCCAATCAGCAAAATGGTGGCACTTAGAAAGCTTTACCTGTGTGAGAATTACATGTTTGGTGAAATTCCTAAAGAGATTGGAGATTTAACTTCGCTTGAAGAGCTTGTCATTTATAGTAATAATCTCACTGGCTCAATTCCTGCATCAATTGGTAAGTTGAAACGACTTAGGATCATCAGAGCTGGTCGAAACCTTTTCTCGGGTGCAATACCAGCTCAAATTAGTGAGTGTGAGAGCTTAGAGGTTTTAGGACTGTCACAGAATAGGCTAGAAGGTTCTCTTCCTAGTGAGCTCCAGAAACTTAAGAATCTCACCAATTTGGTCCTCTGGCAAAACCATTTTTCTGGTGAGATCCCTCTCGAATTCGGGAATATCAGTGGCTTGGAATTACTTGCCTTGCATGAAAATGCTTTGACAGGAGCTTTACCCAAAGAGCTAGGGAAGTTAACCCAGCTAAAAAGATTGTACATATACACCAACCTGTTGAATGGAACTATTCCAGAGGAACTAGGGAACTGTACAAGTGCTGTTGAGATAGATCTTTCTGAAAACTGGCTAAGTGGGCTCATACCCAGAGAGTTGGGCCAGATTTCTAGCCTTCGCTTGCTTCACCTTTTTGAAAACCTCCTACAAGGAAGTATTCCTAGGGAAGTTGGACTACTGAAGCTGCTGCGGAATCTGGATTTGTCCATAAATTTATTGACGGGTCAAATCCCACTAGGTTTTCAAAATCTCACATGCTTGGAGGATTTGCAGCTTTTTGACAATCATCTTGAGGGTTCTATTCCTCCTCACCTTGGACTTAACAGTAACCTTAGTATTGTCAACATGTCCGCAAATAAGCTTAACGGTAGCATACCTCTACATCTCTGCAAGAATCAAAAACTGATATTTTTGAGCCTTGGGTCAAATAGGTTATCTGGAAATATACCTTTCGGCCTAAGAACATGCAAGTCTCTAATGCAACTAATGCTGGGAGCCAACCAGCTCACTGGAAGCCTTCCTGTTGAGTTATATAAACTTCACAATCTTTCTGCTCTTGAACTCTATCAAAACCGATTCTCAGGGCTAATACCCCCAGAGGCAGGCAGGCTTAGAAATTTAGAGAGGCTGCTCTTGTCAGATAACTTTTTTGTTGGGCATATCCCTCTGGAGATTGGAAATCTAGCTCAGCTTGTTACATTTAATATTTCCTCTAATCGGCTCACAGGAAGTATTCCCCATGAGTTGGGAAACTGTACTAAACTACAGAGGCTTGACCTTAGTAGGAACCAGTTTACTGGCTATCTCCCAGACGAACTTGGCAAGCTAGTGAATCTGGAACTTTTGAAGCTTTCGGATAACAGATTGATGGGAGCTATGCCAAGTACCTTAGGGGGTCTGGCTCGACTTACAGAGTTGCAAATGGGAGGAAATAATTTTTCTGGTAGTATCCCTGTCCAGCTGGGTCAACTTACTGCTCTGCAGATCTCCCTAAACATAAGTTATAACAAACTTTCTGGCCCGATTCCTGACTATTTGGGGAACTTGCAGATGTTGGAAACTCTCTACTTGAATGACAATCAGCTTATTGGTGAAATTCCAGCATCAATTGGCGAGCTACTTAGCCTTCTGGAATGCAATCTTTCTAACAACAACTTGGTAGGAATTGTGCCAAACACCCCTGCATTCCAAAGAATGGATTCCACAAATTTTGCTGGAAACAAGGGCTTGTGCACCTCAGGCTCTAATTATTGTCATCTATCAACAACTCCATCTCTTACTTCCAAATCAAGCTGGATAAAACAGGGTTCATCAAAAGAGAAAATAGTGAGCATATTCTCAGTTGTTGGGCTGATATCTCTGCTTATTATATTGGGTGTTTGTTGCGCCATAAAGCACCATGGGCCTGCTTTTGTTTCGCTTGATGAACAAATCAAAACTGACAAGTTAGATAACTATTACTCTCCTAAAGAAGGTTTCACCTATCAGGGTCTCTTGGAAGCTACCGGCAACTTCTCAGAAGATGCAGTTATAGGAAGGGGGGCCTATGGCACTGTTTATAAGGCTCTCATGGCTGATGGCAAGGTGATCGCAGTCAAAAGGCTGAAGTCCCATGGAGAAGGAGCGAATGTTGACCGCAGCTTCCATGCTGAAATATTGACCCTTGGAAAGATCAGGCATCGTAATATTGTCAAGCTCCATGGCTTTTGCTATCACCTGGACTCTAATCTGCTTTTATATGAATACATGGAAAATGGAAGCCTAGGAGAGTATCTACATGGAAATAACCAATCATGTTTACTGGACTGGAATGCTCGCTATAGAATTGCTCTTGGAGCAGCAGAGGGCTTGTGCTATCTTCATTATGATTGTAAGCCCCGAATCATTCACCGTGATATAAAGTCTAACAATATTTTACTGGATGAAGTACTTCAAGCACATGTTGGAGATTTCGGCTTGGCAAAGTTGGTGGACTTTTCCTACTCATCAAAATCCATGTCTGCTGTGGCAGGGTCATATGGCTACATTGCTCCAGGTAAGGATATGACTAAAGGCTATTGATTACTACTTACTTTTTGTTCTTATTCCTAATTTCTGGTGCAGAAAATTTGCTTCATTATTTATCATTCCTTAGTGAAATTATGACATTTTATTATTTTGTGGAACAACATATCATTTATAATGATGCTGATCCTTAAGGAAATATTTCTTTAAATACACACTTGGCACTTGTTTCTTCATGGAAAATTGAAATCTATACTTTCGATAAATACTGGTACTATTGAATGTTTTAGAAATAACTCCTTGTTCTTTATATTTCTTTCCATTTTCCCCTTACTAGTGACAATTTTCTACTGCAAAAAACATAAAAAATAAAAAAACCATTTTTCCCCCTGCCCCAAAAGAAAGGAAAGGAAGGAATCCTTTCTAATGTAAGAAATAATTCTTTTTTTAAAAAAAATAAATTTGTTAATTTTTTTTTTATCTATATTGCTTACTCGTTTCACCACAGCTGAGGCAATCTTCTGGATGATGTAACTGATACTAATCTATATCATTCTCTTAAATAACTAAGGGTTGTGATGCCTGTTATGTGCTTAACCTAATAAATTGCTGTGATTGTCCAAGTAACAGTTGCCATATTTATCTGATTAAATTCATATCGGAGCTCATACTTCTAGAAAAAATTTATGAGAAGGGAAAATACAAGCTACCAATCATTCAAAACCTCATTCTGGTCTTCTGATGTAAGCCAATCTTGCAGGGTTTAAGGTGTGTTTCTGATCATTCCCTCAGTTTCTCCACCATCTCCTTCTTCTGATTTCCTTCTTGGTTTTGATTGCATTCCTTAACACTTTACCTCAAATTACAAAAAACTCTTAGTGATTTTAAAATGATCATTAGTTGTCTATTAATTGTGTTAGTTTTGTTGGTGGGCCTGGTGGCTAATTAACTTTCATCATTGGCCATAGTTGCATCCCGTGCACATAATCAGGATTTTTTTTTTCTCCTTGATTTTCATCTCTTCAGCAATACTCACAACCAGTATTCAGGATTCATTTTAGGCAACCAGAACCATTTTTACCTTTTCCAACACAATTCTATCATGGTTCCTTCATGATCTTACCATTTAGTTTGTGAATGGCCTTCAGTAATGTCAATTATGCCTCTCCTCAAACATTAATGCCATGAAATGTACATCCTTAAATGAATGCAGTCTTATCTTTAGACTTTTTCTCTAGACAACTATTGTTGCGTGGACCTCAATCAGATTCTAAATGTGGCATCTCTTATTCAAGGATAAAAACTAAGAGTGTGTTTACTTACTACTCGTATATATTTAAGAGGACATTTGTGTATGAAATTTGGTAGAATTGCTTTTTGCCCCTATTCTAGCTTCTTTCTACTGCAGAAAATGTATGGCTTTTTCATTCTTCCGAGTTTATTAATTGGTCTTGATCTGACCTTGTTGCTGCATAACCTCCAACTTTTGTCATAGCTGATTTTTACATTCTTTCAACATAAAATTTCTTTAACTCAAACAATTTATCACTAGCATAAAACCTTATATCACTAGGAAATCCTTATAACCAAGGCTATAGATTAAGTTGGTTGGTCAATTGCAAGAAGACCGTCACTTCAAGGATGAAGCTATCAAGTGGTTCACGATGAAGTCACTAGAAGGACAAAGGGACTACTTGAAAGATGTGGGTCAAGTTTGTCAGAAAAGATAATTAAGTGTAAAATATACAGGACAATGCCAAAAGAGGATTCTAGACTACAAAGATAGTTGGATCACAAGGCTGTGTGACTTTGAATGAGGGAAACACGATAATTATAAGGAGTTCTTGCCATTTCAAAGTTGCCAAGGTTGATCAACATTTTTAAAATACTAAGATGATGCAGTATCTGCAAATCCACTATATTGGTAAAACTTCTACTTATGTGTTAATCTAACCCTGCACTCTAGGTTCTTCTGAGCAGAAGCTTCCTAATTGGGTACTTTTTCATTTATAAAGTTTATTCAGAATGTTGACCAACTAGAAATGGTTAAACTGCTTTAACTTAGAAACCTGGAATGTGTGGACACTTCATGATCCAGGGAGGGATAACCTGGTTTTGTTTAATTCTCGTTTTATTCAATTTTAGGAGTTTGGATATTTTTATAATTTTGTTTTAGGTAAAGGCTGAAATTTATTACATTAGATTTTATTTTTGGGTTTTATTATGTTATTGTGTGTCTCACTAGTTATTTTGTTTTTGGCCTTTGGTAGTTAAAGCCAAAGAAGTGTAAGTCCATTAGGGTTAGGCAGACTCTACATTTGTTTTCTTTCTATGATGATTGAATAAAAAGATGGCTATGCACTGAAGATTGTGTAATGTAACTCTTCTCTGAGGTGTGATGCCAAGGAACGCTAAGTGTGATGGTTAGGAAAATTAGGTGTGACGCCTAGATTTGTCTCTTTTTTTTTTCTTTTTTTTTTTCTCTTCTTTAAATTTTCTTTCAGTTTCCAGCAATTTCGTTTCAAATTACAACCAATATAAGATCTGATTTTTCATATATAATTTCCCTAGAATCCAATCCTAAACAACCCCAAATTATCCATCCATCAAATAGCTCTCAACCAACCCAAAAAAGTCCAAATACTATTCCTGGATACTGTTCACGGTCTAGGAACAGCCTCTCAAATTCTAAATTTTCCTCTTTATTTAATCTCTAAATCCAACTTTTCCCCTATCCAATTGGGAACCCTATATTCCTTAATATTTCAGGCCTTTTCCCACCAAAATCCTAGCTTTTAGCGTGTCCTAAACCCTAAAATAAGTTGTTTAGATTCTCTTATATCAGATTTGGTATCACATGTTTTGTTCTACATCAATTTTGGTATCAAACTTTGTCCTACATCACTTCACTTTTGCCCGAAATTAGTATCTTATTGAATATCTAAAGAAGCTTCTTCTTCAACTCCCCCCTGCCCTCCCTACAAAAAAAAAAAAAAAGGGAAAGAAAACAGCTTTTCTTCTTCTTCAACCCCAGCTTCGTGGAATAACTTTCCCACCAAGGATGCAAGTCATCACTTCATACACACTTTACCTCAAATGTCCATTATTTTTGACAAAGGACACAATGTTTGGTCAAAAGTCCTTGGAAACTATTTCAGTAGATAGTTATCACTTTTGGAATGGTGAAACAGCTTTAAAAAACGGAAATAATTTAGTAATATAGATAATATCTCATTAGAAGCTAAGTATGGCTGTAATTCCTCTGTAAATCTGATTAAGTGAATCAAAAGCCACTAGTAATTTCTATTTGTCTCACGGCCATCAAAGAAGGTTGATATCTTCCAAGGTGCAAATGTTCCTAGTGCTATTCATCTGTCTATCTCTCTTCCCCTCTCGCATCATACAGTTTAAGATTTTTACTGATATATATGGCTGCCATTTCTCATGGGAAACATATGACTTTTTTAGTTCTGTCTTAGTTTTCAGTTTTTAGTTAGATGTTATAATGATGTCCTTGGAAGAAATATTATAATAAATGTGTCAAGTGGTGCTTTTTAGAGACGAAAAAAAAAAAAAAAACCAACTGTGAGATGTTTAAAAGATGGCGTTGGAACTAATATTGGCAATATTATTTAACCCACTTGATGCCTCTAACCTTTTAATTTCTTGAATTTTGTTACAGAATATGCTTACACTATGAAAGTTACTGAGAAATGTGACATCTACAGTTTTGGGGTTGTTTTGCTGGAATTAATTACTGGAAGGTCACCTGTTCAACCACTTGAGCAAGGAGGTGATCTAGTCACTTGGGTGAGAAGAGCAATCCATGAAAAGGTTCCAACAATCGAACTATTTGACAAACGGCTTGATCTGAGTGTGCAGTGGACGACAGAGGAGATGTCTCTAGTTCTCAAGATTGCATTGTTTTGCACCAGTCCATCTCCACTTAATAGGCCAACAATGAGAGAGGTCATTATGATGATGCTTGATGCTAGGGAAGCCGTGGGCAAATCTCCATCATCTCTTACACCAGAAACCCCATTCGATGATGAAGATGTTTGTTCCACAGGTTAGAAATTAAATTTTAAAGGCATACTTACTTTTCTGTTCTTTTCTTGTTGTGGAAGTTAGTAATCCTAGTGTGTATTGATGTCAATGAATATTCATAGGCCCAATTCGTTAAGGCTGAAATTGTCAATGCAAAGTGCAATTTTAATGGAGTATATCGATCTAGACTGTCTACCAAAAGTTCTTTTGAAATTTAATTTGTTCCTTCTCATGATAATTGTTTGCTAGCTACTCTAAGACCTGATTTTGAAAATCGGCAGCTATTCACTTAATTAGAAAAGGGCTTATGGTGTGGCGTCCCACATTGCCTGGATATGGAGATGGAGATGTAGATGTGATTATATGTATATTCGCACCTTTCTTGACACAATAGATTTTAAAGTCGTGATGAGCATGAACCTATTAAAACTCTGCAGTTAAGCGTGCTTATGCAAGAGTAGTACCAAGATGCGTGACAGTAGTACTATGATGGGTGACTTCTTGAGAAGTTTGGTTCGTAAGAGCCAAAAGCAAACAATATTGTACCGTTGGGGTGGAGTGTTACATATAGTAGCCCTCACCCCATACTCTTCCTCCTATTTTTTTTTCTCCTAAAACTCATTTTTTACATGTCATTGATTTGTACCATGTGTTCTGTTGAAATATTGATCAGTTTTGATAATTAATTATTTGGAGAACTAAAATTTGGTCTGCATGATTCTGAATTTTGCAGATTACTTGGATCCATAGTTTCCCCTCCATCCTCCAAGGGGAGAGCCTGCACTACCCATGTATGATGTATCCATCCATTAACTTCAATGTCTCTGTCTGTCCCGCCATAGCTGAATTCAATAATATCAGTTTAGGATCACTGTCACTTCAGTATCTATAGTTTCCTCTTCCCTTCGTTCTCTGGAAAACTATTCCGGCATATGCAGCTAGCACAAGCAACTCTTATTGAAAACCTCTTAAAATGTACGGGGATATTTATTTAAATAAGGTAACAACAGAAGTGAATTTGATGGACTCTTTTGTTATATAATATGCATGAATCTCTAGCTTTTATTTAAGGTTTTCATAAATTGGGTTTCTGAGTTCAAAATTATTTTTTTAAGTCTTTTTCAGCACAACGATGGAGCCACTGTCTCCGTTAGGAGATAATCATGGATGTCGTGACCTTCTCTGGGCTCATGGTTATTTGTCCTTTTTCTTCTGTTTTGGCCGTGGGTATAATTGTAATTTTGAATAAGTTTTGTTCCAAAAAAAAAGAAAAAAGGATAATTGAATTGGATGGAAATATTTATTTAACAAGGGTAAAAAAACAAATACAATATATTAGAAACTCTAGGAGAAATTTGAAATATATTGATTGCAAGAAACATCTTTTACATTAATGTCAATTCAAATACAATAATTCATTGAATGATTTTAGAATCCAAAACAACACTTATGTATGTTTGTTTCGACGTAAAATGATTTTCAGAAATCATTTTTCGTGTTTTTTGGTGTTTGGTGGGGCATAAAATAATAGTCAACGAAAATCATTTTCAGTTTGATCGAAAAATCTTCTTTAATTTCCGTAAAATGGTTTTCCTTTTTTAAAACTGTAAACCATTTTTCGAGTTTAAGTGTCACATTCTCAAATTGGTAGACCACAGCTAAAATACCACCAGATCCATCAGAACCCGGTCGAGACTAGTCCGGGACATCGTCGAGACCCACCCAGAACATTTCCAAAACTCGCCCGAGATGTCATCGGGACCCACTCGGGACATTGTCGAGACCTACCCGGGACATTTTTTGGACCAGCTCAGGATATTTTTGAGACTCACCCAAGACATTTTCAGGACTCACCCAAGACATCACCGGGACTTGTCCGTGACATTTTCGAGACCCACCCGTGACATTTTCGAGATTTACATGGAACATTTTCGAGACCTACCCGGGACATTTTTTAGACCTGCCTGGGACATTTTCGAGACCTGCCCAGACATTTTTAGGACCCGCCTAGGAACATTTTCGGGACTTGCCGAAACATTTTCGGGACCTCCCCGGGACATTTTCTAGCTCCGCCTAAGACATTTTTGGGACCTACTCGAGACATTTTTGGGACCCGCTCGAAAAATTTTCGAGACCTGCCCGAGACATTTATGAGACCCGCCCGAGCATTTTCGGGACCCGCCGGGACATTTTCGGGACCTCCTCGGGATATTTTCGGGACCCCCCCGGGACATTTTCGAGACTGCCCGGGACATTTTTGGGACCACCCGAGACATTTTCAGGACCCACCCGGGACATTTTCGGGACTTGTCTGGGACCTTTTTTGGGACTCGCCCGTCACATTTTCGGGACCCGTTCGGGACATTTTTGGGATCCCGCCAGTGACATTTTCGGGACCCATTCATAACACTTTTTGGACTCGCCCGGGATATTTTTGGGACCCCCGGGACATTTTTGGGACTCACCCAGAACAACATTGGGACGTCACCGGGACCTAATCGGGACATCACTAGGACCCACCCGAGACATTTTCAAGACCCGCCCGAGATATCTCCAAGACTTGCTCGGGACAATTTATATTAATTTTTTAAAATTGTACATAAAAAATAATTTTTTTGGTTAATATGATTGGTTGAAAATATAAAAAAATATTTGCGATTCTTCGTGCGCGTCAAATACCAAAAAATATTTTCGACGAAAATCAATTTCCTTAAAACCATTTTCCGACGGAAATCATTTTACGTCGAAATAAACGGGGCTATACCATAATTGGCTACATAGTAACCTTTACTGATGTTGTGTAGTATCATTTTGCAATATGATGCGAGGATAAATATTCCCTTGATCATCCTAGACTTCCTAGTGCCAGTTATCTTCAACATTTGTAAACATTATTTAATGTTAGTGAATAAAGAAATAAGATCATCAAAAGTATATTCATCTGAAGTTTACGTTTGAAGGAGGCCTAAGTTACCTCTAATAATCTATTGTTTTATCTTTTTTCATTCACAATAGGTAAGAAACACAGGGAAGACCCTACGGCCTTTCCTGTAAATCGACCCACTACACGATCTGTTGCAAAGGCTCGTAACAATTTATGACTAAGGCCTCGTTTTTTTCGTCGGAAAATGATTTTAGGGAAATTGATTTTCAGAAAAATGATTTCCGTTGAAAATATTTTTCGGTGTTTGGTGCGTACGAAAAATCGCAAATATTTTTTTATATTTTCAACAAATCATATTAACCTATAAAAAATAAATAAAATTGGTTTTTTATTCACAATTTAAAAATATTAATATAAATTGTCCCGACGCGGGTCCTGGTCGGGTTCCAGTGGTGTCCCAGGCGGGTCCCGACTGGATCCAGTCGGGTATCGATAGTGTCTCAATCGGGTCCTGTGGGTCCCGGCAATGTCCCAGGCGAGTCCTGACCGGGTTTGGGCGGTGTCCTAGGCGGGTTCCAGCGATGTCTCAGTCGAGTCCTGACAATGTCCTGAGCGAGTCCCGAAAATGTCTCAGGTCCCGACCAATTCTCGGCAATATTCCGATCGAGTCGAGATGATGTCCCAGGCGGGTCCTGGTGGTGTCCTGGGCAGGTCTCAACAGTGTCCCGAGTGGGTCCCAATGATGTCTCAGGCAGGTCCTATAAATGTCCCGAAAAAATGTCCTGGGCTGGTCCCGGCAATGTCCCGGTCGGGTCTCGAAAATGTTTCGGGTGGGTCCTGGCGATGTCCCAGATAGGTCCCGGTGGTGTCCCAGACAAGTCCCAGCGATGTCTCGGTCAGGTCCCGACAATGTTTTTGGCGGGTCTCGAAAATGTCCCAGGCGAGTCCCGACCAGGTCCCAGCGGTGTCCTGGACGGGTCCCGGCGATGTCTAGAGCGTATTCCGGCGATGTCCCGAGCGGGTCCCGACGATGTTTCGGGCGGGTCCTGAAAATTTCCCGGGCGAGTCTCGAAAATATCCCGACCAAGTCCGGCGGTGTCCCGGTCGTGTCCCGAAAATGTCTCGAGCGGGTTCCAGCAATGTCTCGAGCAGGTCCTAACTGGGTTCGGTAGTATCCCAAGCGGGTCCCAGTGATGTCTCGGTCAGGTCTCGACTAGATCCCAGCGATGTCCCGAGCGGGTCCCGACTAGGTTCTGGCTGGGTTTGGTGGTGTTTTGGATGCGGTCCGCCGATTTGAAAATGTAACGCTCAAACTCGAAAAATGGTTTTATAATTTTAAAAAAGGGACACCATTTTACAGAAATTAAAAAAGATTTTTCAGTCAAACTGAAAATGATTTCTGTTGACTATTATTTTACGCCTCATCAAACACTAGAAAACACAAAAAATAATTTCTGAAAATCATTTTATGTCGAAACAAACGGGGCCTAAATTTTCAAATACTTATAAAAAAAATGTTTTAAATAGATATAAAATATATTCAATATATGAGATAATTAAAGAGAGAGATTATAAAAAGTTATTAATTTGGCACAATTTCACTTTTACAACGCGCAAATGAGATTGTACAAGCCATATATTTAAAAATCAATGCTGAAAATAGCAACATTGTACTAGTCACCTTTATTATTAATTGGTCTAATTAAACCTAAATGCAAGGGTGGGAATTCGTATTCAGGACATGTTAAGGTATGGATATAAGAATATATAGGTTAATTATAATCTGACTCATTTAATTAAATCGGTCAAACTCTTTAACTCTAATATTTTAATTTTATATTAGATTTGTTCAGATTCGTGAGTGATGTCAAAAATTGCTGTTATTATATCTTGTGTTAGATTCGAGTCATATCGAAGCATGCGTATAAGATTATATAGGTCAACTTTAACCCAACTCATTTAATAAAAAATGTCAGACTTCTCAATCATAACTCTTTAATTTCGTATTGGGTTCGTGTTGAGTTCGCGGGTTATATAAAAAATTATTAGCCTTGCCTACATGTACTTAAAAAATGTTTAATAAAAAAAATAAAAAATAAAAAATAAAGAAAAAGGAGAAGAAAGAAAGAAAGAAAGAAAGAAACAACATTGTTTAATTAAAACCAATGCTTAAAAAAACAAAAAAAAAGGTTTCTCTCTTCTTTTTCTCGACATTGTAGTAATCACTTTTATTAGTTGGTCTTTGTAATAAATTGTTGCTTGAGAAAAATATCAACTTACTAGATTGTAGGATTACATCATTCAATAACCATAATTTGATTTTGGTTTTGAAAAAGTATTTTGATCTAAAATAAAGTAAGAAATATTTTTTTTTATAGGATACATTTAAAAGGTGTAATGTGTTTTGAAAAGAGTTTATATACATTTGAATTGTTTGTCGATAGTTTTGAGAAAAATTATTTTTGCTTTTTAAACAAAAAAAAAAGAGAATTATTTTTAAAACTAGTACCAAACGTAATTCTATACATCAAAATAATTCACTAAATGTGGGATTCAGTGAATTATTGAAGCTCAAACCCCTTTTATAAAACACTAAATTGAGGTATGCATCACTTAAAAATATGTTTTAAAAACACTATTTAATGTTACAAACACTCGGAAGTCAAAACTGAAAATAAAAAACAACTCTACCCAAAACGGTACATTCTATATATGGTTATTATTATTACTATTACTATTGTAATCGCTGATGTAATGGTAGTAATTGCCGTTGTGATTTGAGCTACATCTGGCCTTCCTCTTTTTCAACAATGAAAAACCAAGTCTCTTCCACCACCACCGCTGCGGCTGCCTTCTCTTGTGGGTACCCCCAACGCTGACGTGGCCCACGTGGGCCTTTCCCCTCCTCGCCAGCCCACGCACCTCCGGTGGGCTGTAGTTCCGGATCAGCGACCACTTAACCCCATTAAAAAAAGGGTGCCTTTTAATGTCGGTGGCACCCCTGGCGCAGCCTAGCCTTTTCCTTGGGTCCTTCACCAGCAATTTCTCTATCAAATCCCTCGCCTCCGCCGTCCCCTCCTCTTCTCTCTCCACCACGTGGAATCTGACCTGTCTGGTCGACGCTATATTGCGCAGGGTGCCCTCTTTGCTGCCTCCCCGGAACGGCGTCGTCCCGTACAACAGCTCGTAAATGAAAACCCCGAATGCCCACCAGTCAACGCCGCTACCGTGACCGCTTCCGGAGACCAACTCCGGCGCCAGGTACTCGTGGGTCCCAACGCAGGACTTCGAAAACGCCGTCGTAGGCTCGGCAACGAACTCGGCCACCACCTTCTCCGGCCCGTGTTTTGTAGGAGCCGAGCCCAAGCAATTGAATCTGCGGCTCCTGGTGGGGTGAGCCCGGATCTCCTGCAACGCGGGGACCACGTCGGCCTTGAAGCACAAGTCAAAGTCAGACAGCATGATGTGGCCGTCTTCACGTAGCAAAACGTTCTCGGGTTTCAGATCCCGGTAAACAACGCCGAGAGCGTGCAAATATTCCAAGGCTACCAAGACCTCGGCGGCGAAGAACCTGACTGCCTGAAGGGGCAGGTGGTTGGCGGGCTGTCTGTGGAGGAGGGAATGGAGGTCTCCGCCGGGGCAGTAGTCAATGAGGAGACAAGCGTAGTGAGAAACCTGGAAATGGGCGTAGAGTGTAGGGAGGAAAGGGTGGTCGAGCATGGAGAGGATATGGGCCTCCATTTGGACGTGGGAGAGCTTTTTACTGCTGAGTGAGTCCTTATCCACCACCTTGAGAGCGAAGTTGGCGTGCTCATTGTCTCTGAGGCGGCAGAGGAAGACGCGGCCGAGGTTTCCGGTACCGAGGTGGCGGAGGAGTTTTAGGTGACGGAGGTGGAGTTTGCCGTCGGTGGATATATTGGTGGCGGCTCTGATCGCGGCCCAATGTGGGTCGGAGTTGCGGTGGGGACGGCTGTACTGTGGAGTAGTGCTGGTAGTAGTGGAGGTGGAGGTGAAGGAGAGGCGGGACTCGTTGAAGCTGAGAGTCAAGCTACTGCGCCCCAAGCTGCTGCGGGCGCTTGAACAAGCGAAGGTACGGTCGGTGGTGGTGGAGGTGCAGCTGGTGAAGCTGAGGTCTAGATCTGGGTACTCTTCTTCCATTGCTGCTTAATTACGAGCCTTGGACGCTATGGATCGATTTGTGTTTATAAAAAAAAAAACAGAGAGAGAGAGATCGGAAGGTGGGGGGCAGTAGGGGTCAAGGGGATTAAAATTATCATTATTATTATAATTATTTTTGTGGGGTGGGGCCTAAGGGGATTAAACAAGGTGTTTGGTTGACCCAGCAGAAGGGTGGGAGAAAGAGAGAGAGAATCCGAAAACCAAAGAAAATACAAAGAACATAATAAGTGGGGTGGTTCGGAAGATTGAACTTCGAAGGCCGCTGACAAAGGGCTAGAAATCAAGCCGCGTTCGTATTGGGGGCCGCGAGAAATATATATAACATAACATAAGACAGCTAGCGAGAAGGCAACGTAACGGCTAGTCGGCAGTTGGTGATGACTTTCATACCAATAAATCGTTCTCCTTTTCATTCTTCTTTCAGGTTAATTAAGTCCTCTTTTGGTAAATATTTTAACATAACTAACTCCGTCTACCTCAGTAACATGATGATCTTCACCAATACGAATTAATTGTTTGATGTGTTCATTAATGTTTTTTATTTGGTGAGATTGAACCCCTGTAAAACCCTACCTTGATTCTAAAATGGATCAAAGATCCTAACATTTTAAAATTTTCATTTTAATTTTGAATGATATGCATGGTTCAATGGTTAACATAGAATGAAACATATTGCAAGCGTTCAAATCTCTATTTGGTTAAAAATTTCCTAAAAATTTATTGTGATTTTATTAAATGATGTTTTTAATGGACAAATTTGAAATGGCAAAACTAAGAGCAGCTCCAACAACTCATGTAAAGTCCTTATAATGCTTAAAATAGGGAGATTGCAGAATAATGCAATTATTACAATTATGAGCTATATTGGGGAAATAGTATGGGATGCCTCGAATCTATGCCGGATCTATTATTGGTGTTCATGGAGTCTGCAACTAATAGTACAATTATCATCTACCATGATTGAGTTTGCACCTTGCACGACAACGGTTTTGTTCTTCAATGGCAAAGTCATACCCAATCCCTATGAGGGACACGTACCAGGTAGCCCGTCTCACATTTACCATAACAGTCTTTCAACGCCTTCCTTTTCTCTTTCAGAATTGCATATCTATGGGGTATAAAGCCATCATTTGGAGAGAGAGAGAGAAGTTGAACAGGTACTAGCAAGGCATGGAGAGATGGGGGCGAACGGGGAGCAAAAAAGGGAGACAAAGAGTCCTCAGCATGATTTAGAACTAGAAAAAGAATCACTAAGAGCATTAACAATAGCTTCCCTTAAACTTTTTTTTAATGTAGGGGACAAAACCATTTTTTAGTTCCCTATTTAAATACACTCCATAGCAGCTTCCCTTCATCTTTCTCTATATGAATTAAATACTATTTAAATTAAATGCTAGAAGAAAGAGAGAGGAAAGAGAAAGTATTTAAATATTTTTTTAAACAAATGGTAGAAAGGAGAGAGAAAGTTTTTATATTAAAATAATGCTAAGAGAACCATTTTTTGTTCCCTAGATGAAAGGATCAAAAAGTGGTTCCCTTGGTGTTTCTATAGTTTAGGGAATACTTAGGGAAGCTGTTTTAGGGACTTTTTTGTATTTTTTTAACAGTTTTCCCTACACTACGAAAGGGAATGAAGTTTAAAGAAAGCTGCTACTAATGCTCTAAGAGCATTAGCAGCAGCTTCCCTTAAACTTTTTCCTTTATGTAGGGAACAAATCATTTTTTAGTTACCCTAGTTAAATGCACTCCAAGCAGCTTCCCTTCATCGTTCTCTATATGGAATTAAATAACTATTTAAATAAATGCTAGAAGAGAAGAAGAGAAAGAGAAATTATTTAAAATATTGTTTTAAACAAATGGTAGAGAATAGGAAGAGGAGGAGAAGGTTTTTATATTAAAATAATACTAAGGGAACCATTTTTTGTATCCCTAGATGAAGGAACAAAAATGGATTCCCTTGGTATTTTATAGTTTAGGGAACACTTTAGGGAAGCTGCCTGCACGGGACTTTTTTGGTGTTTTTTAAACAGTTTTCCCTACATTAGGGAAGGGAGTGGGGTTTAAGGGAGCTGTACTAATGCTCTAACAACATTATCCTCTTCTACCCTTTTCACCCATTGTTCCTCCTCCCTCTCTGGGGATAGCTTATTTTTTTGGAACTCGAGATGAATTCATAACACTACAACACCCTTCTCTAAGCTTTTTAATACACAAGAACTAATATAAATTATGAAAATAAGGATATTTTAGTTTGAAATTTATTTATTCTTAAAAAAAATTCTGATTTTTTCTTAATTTAAGCGAATATTTTTTGTACGCGTGGTGACTATGGAAATGTTTTGACAACTTTTTAACTAATGTGAATTTTGGCTAAACTCCATGTCCCCTAACCTCAACATTTTTTATGATAGTCATCCCAGTTAATTTCAAAGAGTTTTTGTTTTTTTTTTTTTTTTTTTTGCAAAAGTCATTTCTAATCGAGCATGCAAGTTGTATTTGAAAATGTGACCTTGAAATGGTTTGGTGGCTTTTTAACTCATGTGAATCCTGCTTGTTGGTCACGTCTCCTACTCTTGGAGTTTGTTTTTTTTATTAATAGCCATCTTGTGATTTTCTAAGAGTTTTTTTTTTTTTTTTTTTTTTTCTTTTTTTTGGTAAATATGTTTTTGTTCCCCTAGTTGTTTTAAACAATTTATTTCCTAGTCCTTCAGTTTCACTTTATATCATAGATTGATACCTCCATTTTAGCAAAAGACGGAGGATGGTACCTCCGTTCATCTTCTGTTCAAAATTTAACGGAAACTTCAAAGTGTTAGGTTACAACATTAACACGTGACTACGCCTTAATATAAAATAAAAATTAAAAATTAAAGCTTAAAAAAATTAAACCTAAAATTAAAAATTAAAACATTAAAAATAAGAACTTTAAAAAAAATTGAAAACAAAATGGAGGTATGGGGGTGGGTGAACTTGTAAAGCCCCAAGAATTTAATTAAATTCATGGTTTGCCTCCCAGTCTTAATTGTTTAAATTAAAACTCATGGATACCTCTATTATCTTTGTGAAGAGAATATTTGTAAAACACCAGATTGAGGATCACAATATACACAAAATTAAACCATTGAAACTAGGTTAACCCATAGTAAATTATCTATATACAACAATTACTCTACCTCCTTTGTCGTGGGAAACACGATTACATTTAGCGTATGCAATAAGCCTTTTAAACTCTTAGGCATCCCTAGTGGACGAGTGAAGTTTTGTAAGAGTTTAACAGAAATGCTACCCATAAACATTATGCAAAATTCATGTTATCCACAAGATGAAGTGTCACAAAAATTATGATTCTCATTCATTAGAAAGCTTAAAAAGATAAACTCTATCTTCAAAATAATTAGGAATTCTAAAGTCTAACTACTTACAAATGATTGGTTGAAGCATCACAAGTTCAAATCAGTGTAAAGTGAATTAACATACAATTATGAGACTTCAAAACAATTTCAATGTGTATAACTCAATACCTCAAAGTTCACTGGGGTTCCCATCAGATGAAATAACCCCAAGGCATAACAATAAGAGCAATTCTTTTCCTTTTTTTAGTCAGGTTGTGCAATGCCTGGNTTCCCTTAAGCTTTCTAATTGACTCATGTATCGAGTATTAGGCCAACACCTTCCAAACCAAATGGCTTTAGGGCACTAAGTGTAAAAATACCCCTACGGGCTTATTAACTTGAGTTAAAAAGGCTACCGACTAAACTAGCCATGACATCAACTAATCCAAACTTCTCACCTTTTGACGTGAACAATTATTGCTTAATGAGGTAAGAGATCCAGTTACTCAGTGAAAAACTCAAAATGGTCAATTTTTTCTTTTCTTTCCTTTTTTTTTTTTTGTAATATATGCCAAGGTATTCATCTAATAAGTCGCCCAACTTCACTCAAGACATTGAAAACATACACAATCAGTTTCACATGTCATACCTCACAAATTATATGCTAATGTGCTCGTAGAAAATCAAATCGAAACAAGTGAATTCTCATATGCCAAAAGTAAGTAACAAGACCTAGAATCCTAATCATATGATCATATGTTCAAAAATTCTAAGCTCGCCAATGATATTCAAATCATAGTTCAAGATCAACCAAATTCTTAAGAATAACATGAGCATTGCATTTCAAAAAAAAAAAAAAAAATTGGATAAAGTGTGTGTGTGTGTGTATCTTTTCCTTACCCCCAAACTTGAATTACACATTGTCCTCAATGTGTAGATAAAATTGAAGAACCATACCAAGGAGATAGGAAAACCTTATTGGAATAGGTATGGCTCATGGCATACCCCCAAACTTGAATACAATAACACTTGCCCCTGAAACAAAATACTAAACAAACAAATGAAAAATAAAAATATGAAAACAAACAGAACAAAAAAAAAAACCAAAAAACAAAAGTGGTTGGGGGTAAACAAAATTTCTAAACACCTTCAACATCATTCTTCTTTGGCTCAATATTTGGTTGCCCCACTTGTGGATTCAGAACATTCTGATTGCTATTCCAAAACGTTGGGGTGATTTCGCCACCCTGCATTGTAAGTATTGGAGTAGGGATTGTTCTTAGGAGGGTAATTGTTCTATCTCACATAATTCACATGCTCTAACTCTGTAAAAGAAGACATAGGACAAGTCTCAGTAGTATGATTAGAATGAGAACATATAGCATATACATCAACTTATTGAACTTGATGAAGTTGAGAGATGTTATGGGTCGACATTGCTCTCACTAGTATATCTATCTTCTTCTCCATTGTCCGTCATTTGACGTCCTGCGACTCCCATCTAAAGTGTTCACTTCATACACGCCATTTCTTTTGAATCCTTGCCTCAATCTTGATGAGAATTGCTGAGAATTCTCACTCAGAGTCTCAAAAAATTTAACGGCTTCCTCACTATTCTTCTCCATAAGCACTCCTCCACAAGCTGAATCAACAAGACTTTTATTAGTATCATTTAAACCTTCATAGAATGCTTATACCTGATCGTCTTAAGATAAGTTGTGGTGTGGATACTTGAGAAGTAGCTCATTGAAGTGTTCTCATGCTTCAAATAAAATGTCTCCATCTTTTTGTTGAAAGGTTTGAATCTCCCTTCTCAGTTACCTTGTCTTTTAAGCTGGAAAGAACTTCTTTAGAAACTTTGTAGCTAACTCCTCCCAGTTATGAATAGAACCTAAAACCAAAAAATTTAACCATAACTTAGCATTATCTTTTAAAGAAAAAAGAAAAAGAATTAACCTAATTCCTTTTGAGGTTAAGCTATGGATATTTTGAGTCTTGCAAAGATCAAAGAAATCCCGAATATACAAATATGGATCCTCCATAGGTGTGCCTCTATAATGTGGGATCATATTAAGCAAGTGAGGAAATAGATTAAAATTGCTCTGCACAATGGGCTGGAAAGCAATGCATGATGGTTAATTGAGATTTTGTGGAATGAAGAAACTCTTCATTAGCTTTCGCACTAGTGGTGGATTCTCTACATATTCTTCTTCCGTCTTTTTCTCAACTTATAATTCTTCTTCTTTTTCAGAGTTGTCTTTTTGTCTTCTAGGTTGTCAAATGGTCCGTTCGATCCCTGGATCGTATAGAATGACATCTAAATTTTGGGACTGATGACCGTACATATGAGAAAACAGGTTCTATAGTGCACAACAACTTCAGTGCTACTATTTAGAAAAAGCGCTTGAGCTTCTTTGGAAAAGCGCTCGAGCCTAGTGGTGCACTCGAGCCCAATGAATGATGCACTCGAGCCCCTTCCGCATAAACAGAAACAGATTAGATTTTTTTTTTATTTTTTTTTATTTTTTTATGAAAATAAACAAAATAACTAAATAAAGGAAAAATATATAAACATAATTCAACGCACTCCCCGGCAACAACGCCAAAAACTTGTTGTGCAAATATCCACCTAAATAATAGGCTTCTATTTGTATGTTTTGCTCGCAAGTGCACAAAATCAAATAATAATATAGATAGGAAATACGAGATCATTCCCATGAGGATTAGTTTAACTATGTTTAAAGAGAATTTCTTAAAACAAATATCTTGAATGAAACAAAACAAATAATAGATTTAAAACAGTAAGTAAATAGGGTAGGGCTTCGATGTTCACCACTAATCATACTCTTTTGAGGAAACGACATGCACAATGCTACAAATCATATTGCGATGCTCATTGTTTGCCAGCCACAAGGGCATGGTATCTACTCCTAAAGCTATTAATTTCTCTAAGCAATGAATTAGGTCTGATATATACTCTATCTCTTTTCTTTTTCAAAGGATTTAGTTAAGGGTGTCACTGGCCCATACTAAGTTGTTCATCAGGAAAGCATAAATTTATGAAAATCGATAAACATACTTTGCCTAGAGCATGGTATCTATTCTGGTTTTTCATGTTAATCATTCTAGGAACTTGTGATGGAGTTCCTTCGTCATTCTAATATGCCCAAAACTCGGTCATCTAAATTGACATATATAACAAATCCATATCATATGCATATGATGATCAGGCACATTCATGTGAGGAATACATTCAAACTGAAAGTAATCAGTAAACCATCACAAATAGTTCTTAACAAGGAAAATCGAAACCTTAAAGATGCATGATTAGAGTTTTAATCAAGCTCAAACAAAAGTATTAGTTACAACTAAATTGAACAGGCAAAAGCTTCATACAAAAATAAAGAAAGGAAAAAGAGAAAACTTGAGATGATGAAACCCTTCGATTCTTCTCCAAAGCTTGTGTGTTTGTTTTGGACGAGTTAAATGTGTATTTATAGAGTTTTAGCACAGCCTTAGTCGATTTTGTGTAGCCTAGAACTTCAATTCCGCATTGGACTTGGAATAAAATCTTTCATTTTTTGGTTCTGCAGATGTTTTTGCTACAATGCACAAAAGTGTTCAAGCCCTTTTGAAATGCTCTCGAGCCCTTTTGGATGTGACTCGAGCCATTTTCTTCAACTTTTCACTAAAATGTCTTCTAAGCTCGAAACTGATAAAATTGATTTTTTTTTTCTTCTAGAACTTAAAAAATACAAGAGAACACAAAAACAACACAAAATATCACACTATAACAAAACTAAGGGATTAACATATGTAAATTAAAGGGCTTGAATGTGAAAAATTTAGTATTTATCAACTTATGACTACGAAAGAATATTTAATAAATTGCAGGAAACTTTTGACTATGGTCTTCTGTGTAATAAAGACCATTACTCATACAACAATCTATAGCGCCTTAAAAATTTAGCTAACTTGTAGTTAAATTTATGATTCGCCTCCAAGCCTTAATTATTAGATTAAGACTCAGGGATATCTCTATTATTCTTGTGAGGTGAGAATATGTAAAAACACTAGCTTGAGAATAACTTTCTACACAAGATTATCTATTGGAGAGAGGATAACCCAAAGTATAATGTCCATAAGGCATTCAAAACCATTAATTGGTAACTGTCTGAATTTTCTATTTTAAATGTTATTAGAATATACAAGGAATAGTTGATCTGAGTATATTATAAATAAAGAATTCTATCATCAATAAATAGGGACACAGCGCTTTACATTTAAGAAAAATCAAACCTAAATATATCAACTGTCGTGTTATCATCATAAAACAGTTGGAACTTCCAAACGAACAGTTTCCTGAAGGGATTGTAAAATATCGAAGTATTTTATGAACAAGAAGTAATTAAGTTAAGTGACTGCTTAGTAAGCAAGTTATTTTAAAAGACGTGAGGTATAAAATCAGTACAAAAGTGATTATGAATTATACATAATATTTTCACAAAAAGATGGGTCTAATCTCCGATATTATATTTTTGATACAAATAGTATTTTTACTTTTAAAAGAATAAAGAACATAATCTCGGCGATTAAACATCTTCTTTTAAATGTAAGAAATATGCTACATAAGTATAAATAGTTGTATGTTTGACAATATAGTTTATTTGAAACATTATCCTCGCTCAATAGGGTTAACGCGTCCGAAATGACATATGATACAATTCCTAGTGCCCCGGTCATTGTACAACTACTGTCTTACACTAGCAGTCCGACCGAGTCTGACCTCGGATGGCCCACACTAACTAACTAAGCTGTAATTGGTAACCCACTCAATGAATGGAGTGCTATCACAAACTAAACCATTGGATCCAAAGCCCTCTCAATAACACAAACTCTTTGACTATAGAATCAACCCATAATAATGGTAAGTCCATGGCCAATATTCCATTACGAGATAGTGCAACCATGTCATACGATGCAAATATTGTTCATTTATTAAAAAAATAAATGAGTATATAAGCAAATAGCATCTCAACATAAAAATGATAAGCTTGAACATAACTTGCTCAATCATCTGAAATATCGCACTTTAAAAATCAAAGTTTCATTACTTAGTTAAAATATTTACCTTGATTGCTCATCTGATGCTTCAGACATATTGCAATCCCCCGTTAACTGTAAAATAACGCAACAATATGTTAAGAACGTAATCTCATGTTAATCATGGAGTTTTGTGTGTTTTTTGTCTTAAAAACCCTAATTTGACATTTCTGGTCACCATCAGACATTTGACCTGATTATCAAACGTTTGATCTTGAAGATCAAACGTTTAATCAAGAACAATGAAACGTTTGATGCATGCCTAGAATGCATGAAAGTCTAAAAACTCATATCAAACCTGTCTACAACTATTCTTAGACGTAGAACAGCATATAATAACATCAACCAATGTTAAAAAAAATGTAGAAAACATTCCTTTAAAGATGTGAACACAGCCTTTTAGAAAAATCTTTTGAAAGGTAAATATGAAAGCTTTTAAATCATCAAGACATAATTTTGCAATCATAAACATAACCATAGCTTGTATAGAATAATGAAATACAACATAAGTAAGAATAAAGATTTAGGAATTACCTTTGATGAAAACAATCATTTCAAAATGAACAAACGACCTTCAAAAATCTTCTTCTAAATCCCAAAAAGGAGTCTTTGGGTATTAGGATGAGTGTAGGGGGAGTGGGGTGAAATTTATAGGGAAATGGGGTTGGAGATTGATTCCTCACGAAAACTCCATTTATAGAAATGATTGAACGTTTGATACACTATATTGAATGTTCAATCTATTTATATTAGGGAATCTAGGGTTTCTCATTAAACGTTTGATTAAGGTATCCAACGTTTGATAAAAGTACATCGAACGTTTGATTAAAAGCATCGAATGTTTGATGTTCATACTAACATTTTCTAATCATTTGCAAAGAACGTGACTGTACTTTCCAAGATTACTCATTTGATGATGAACATCGAATGTTTAATGACCAATTTCTGAGTAAAATATTATTTAAAAATCTTCATAAAAATGGTTGGATGTTTTTAAATCAAATCTTTGTCAAGTAATATGAAAATCTTCTTTTGAAATTTTTAGGGCATTACACAATCAAATATAATGTAACTTAGGGACTGTCTACATGCATATAATTGGTAAATATATTTAGCTACATATATGCATTATAAGACAACAATAAACATGTCCATTGTTCAATGATCAAATCAGAAAATTAATAACAAAATTCATTACATCAAAAATTATCTTATGATCAATTGACAACCTGCTAAAATAAACAAGTCAATGTTTTAATAAATTAAAACAACCTATCTAATAAATAAATAAAAGCCTATCTTTGATTAATTTACAATAGTTTGGTGAAGGACTTGAAGGGAAAAATATTTTTTGCTTAAATAGTCTCTGACTATCCCAAGTCATTATTTAATTACAATTAATACTACTACACTACATAATTGTAACTGCACTTCATAAAATATTTTTAATTAAATCAACAAAGTTCCCTTTGACTCACTTATGGTTGAGTATGATTTCTTTACAAAATTCTTCGTAGACAAATTAGGACTGTGATACTGTCCAACTATATTCTCTACCTCTTATTCCTTGTGTACTAGATTTTTATCTTTATTATTCTCTCTTCTGTGAATACTTTATTCATTAGGTAATTTATTTTGGAATTCTTTTTCCAAAATGCTATGGCCAGAGACTAAGAATAAACACGTATAAAATCTCATTCAATAGGAAATTTCTTGTTGTTTTCCAATAAAAAAATATTTGAATTCCCTAGTGAGCAAAGTTTTTCTTACGATGCTACATGAGATCACCCAATGCACAAATGATGTTGACCACTGTAATGGGGGCATTACAATCGCATTTAAGGCCTCAATATATAATGCATCAAAGTAACCCCACTTGACATCCGAGTTTGCTTTTCTCAGGATTTAGAATCATGAATATAAGTAGTCTGAGAGTTATTGTCTTTTCCTAAGGACAATATTTTTCTAGAAAGACAATTTTTAGTCTGTTCAGTGTATACCACCCTATACACCTACACTTCGCTTGATTAAGGTAAATCACACAATTGATATATAGCAATCTTGCCAATGGAATGCTCAATTCCATTGTTGACTGTGAACCAATAAATTTCATGATACAAGGGTTATGGTCATAGACTTTGTGTGATAGAAACCACTGTTCACACCGATAGACTACATTCAATGTAATCTCTAAACCTTTTCTATGGGGACAATGATAAGTGTTAAATGTTACACATTCAAGCCCCTTAATTCACATATGTTAATCTCATAGTTTCATTATAATATGATGTTTTGTGTTATTTTTGTGTTTTCCCTTATTTTGTAGGTTTTTGAAGAAAAGAAATCAATTCCATCAACTCGGGCTTAAAACACATGAACTGTGCAAAGCTGCTGAGCATTTGACCTTTGTGCACTATTTTGGCCATTACTTTTAGCTCAAAACTCGGATTAAGGCAAGGTCAAGTGCGTCAAAAAGAGGACTCAGAGAGGAACAAATCATTACGCCAAATTTTTTGCATTTAAGGTGTGCTCAAGCGCCCAAACTGGCGATCGAGTGCCAGCTGTAATTGATCCCCATTTCCTAGCGCTCGATCGCAATTGTGCGTTGAAAAATTCTGAAGTCGGCAGAATTGATATAGAAGATGATAATCTGACCCCAACTTGATCTTGGACTTCTTAGGGTACATGAAAGTGATTAGGACTGTTCTTAAACTCTATAAATATTCTCCTAAGTCCTCCAAAACAAAACACAAGCTTGAAAAGAAGAATTAAAGGCTTCAAAGAATAGTTTTTCTTAGTTTTTCTTTAGTTTCAGTTTTTCTTTGTTATTTTCTTATGAGGATGATTTTCATCTAAATTATATATAGCTAATACTTTAGTTAGGGCTCGATTGAAGCCCCAATCATGTCTTTTTAAGGTTTCAATTTATCTTGCTACAATTCATATTTTGATGCTTAACTTGATTATTTTTAGTTTTCTTGAATTCCTCACATGTATGTGTTTGATCATCCTATACTTGTAGTATGGATATGTTATTTAGGCCAATTTGGATGGCCAAATTCTAGCCTTAATAAAGTAACAAAAGAACTCCATCATAGGTTCTTGGATTAATCAATATGAAAAACAGGAGTAGATGCCATGCTCTAGGCTTCATGTGTTTGTCAATCTCCATAGTTTTATGCTTTCTTGAAGAGCAACTTAGTAGATGCCATGTTAAATCCTTTGAGAAAAAAAATAATTAGAGTAGATGTCATGCCTAATTCGTTGCTTAGGGAGATCAATAGTCTGAGGAGTAGATGTCATGCTCTTAGATTGGCAAACATTGAGTATTGTGATATGATTGTAGCATTGTATATATTGTTTACTTTAATTGAGTATGATTAGGGTAGATATCGAAGCCCTACCATTTTTTCTTATTATTTCAATTCAATTAATTACTTTGTTTCATCCAAAATATATCTTTTTAGGAAATTTTCTTAAGCATAATTTACACCAATCCTCGTGGAAATGATTGCGTGCTTGCATACTATACTATCGTTTTGATCTTGTGCACTTGCGAGTAAAATGTGCATTTATTCGCCTATTTATTTAGGTGGATATTTGTACAACAAGTTTTTTGTGCCGTTGCTGGGGATTGCGTTAAAATTATGTTTAAAAGTTTTTCATTTTATTTACCTATTTTTATTTAAATTCATCTTAATCATCTAATCTTTTTCTGATCTGTTTCTGTAGTTAACTTCTGATTCTGCAGCAAGTGCAATCAAGCGCCACCTTCATTACGCTCGAGCGCCCAAACCCTGCGATTGATCACAGCTCTTCCAGACAGCAGCATTGAAGTTGTTGTCCATTGCAAAATTTAACTTTTTCACATGCAAGGTCGTCGATCTCAGAATTTAGAAGTTATTCCATACAATCCAGAGATCGAACATACTATTCGCCAACCTTAAGAGCAAAGAGGAAACTCTGAAACAAAAGAAGAATTCGAAGTTGAGGAAAAGATGGCAGAAGCACGTGAAGAGAATCAACTCGAGCGAAAGCCGATAAAGAGTTCCTTCATTCCACAAAATCTAAATCAGCTGTCATGTATTGCTTCCCAGCCGAAATGCAAAGCAATTTTAATTTATCTCTTCACCTGCTCAATATGGTTCCACATTATAGAGGCACACCTACGGAGGATCTTTATCTTCTACACATTCGGGACTTCTTTGACTTGTGCAAAATGCAGAACATCCATAGCTTAAATGTGGAAGGAATCAGGTTAATTCTATTTCCTTTTTCTTTGAAAGATAATGCTAAGCTTTGGTTGAATTCTTTGGCTGCAGGATCTATTCACAACTAGGAGGGTTGGCAACAAAATTCTTGAAAAAGTTCTTCCCAGCCCAAAGGACAAGACAATTGAAGAGAGAGATTTAGACCTTCCAACAAAAAGACGGGGACCTTTTCTTCGAGGTGTGGGAGCACTTCAACGAGCTACTTTTCAAATGTCCACATCATAACTTATCTCAAGAAGATTAGGTACAAGCATTTTTTGAGAGTTTAGATAATCCTAACAAAAGTCTTGTAGAGTCAGCTTGTGGAGGTGTGCTGATGGAGAAAAGTAAGGAAGAAGCCATAGAGCTCTTTGAGACTTTAAGCGAGAACTTTCAACAATTCTCATAAGGAAGACAAAGACTCAAAGGGAAAGTTGTATATGAAGTGAGCGTAAACAGCAGAGTTCAAACTCAAATGATTACCATGGAAAGAAAGCTGGACATGCTTGTAAAAGCCATGACTTCTCAAAACATCTCTCCAGTTGCACAAGTCAAGGTATGTGTCATATGTTCCCATTCTGACCACACCACTGAAACTTGTCCCATGTCTTCATTTACAGATCAGGAGCAAGTGAACTATGTGGGATAGAACAATTTCCCTCAGAAGAACAAGCCGTACTCTAACACTTATAATGCAGGGTGGCGAAACCACCCCAATCTTTTATGGTGCAATAATCAGAATGTGCGAAATCCACAAGGGTAGCAAAGAAATTTTCAGTAGTGGAATAATTATCAAGCTCCACCACAAGTGATGCAACCCAATCCGGAGTAAGAAAAAAATGATCTTGAAGGGGCCATACTCCAATTTATAACTGCACAGCAACAGACTAATGCTTAGACTAGTCTGTTCATTCAAAAGTTGGAAGCAACAACTAGCCAGGCATTCAGAGATTGAAAACACAAGTAGGGCAGATGGCCAAGGAGATGAGTGCAAAGAAAAGGGGCGAATTCACATCCCAAACAATACACAATCCAAGAGGACATAAACAGGTCAATGCTGTGACATCTTTTAGGAGTGGTAAGGTTATTAATAACAAGGTGGAAACAGAAAATGAAGTGGAAGCACCTCTAACAAAAGCCACAATCTCCACAAAGGTAATTGAGAGGGAGTATGTGACATTGCCACCCTTCTCTCAAAGGTTAGTGAAGCCCGAGAAAGAAAAACAATTGCTGGATGTTTTTGAAACTTTAAAGAAAGTTGAAATCAATATTCATTTATTTGATGCAATTAAACAGATTCTATCTTATGCCAAGTTCTTAAAGAATTATTGTACTAATAAGAGAAAGTTTCAAGAGCATGAGCAAGTTTCATTAACCAAAGAGGTAAGTGT
Source organism: Betula pendula (assembly GCA_900184695.1). Lineage (NCBI taxonomy): Eukaryota > Viridiplantae > Streptophyta > Magnoliopsida > Fagales > Betulaceae > Betula > Betula pendula. The sequence goes on along the minus strand of FXXK01000806.1, from coordinate 28,557 downwards.
GGTTTTGTTAAGAAAGTTACCACCTAAGCTAAAAGATCTAGATAGTTTTACTATCTCACGTAGGATTGGTGACAAACTCTTTGACCTCGCTTTGTTAGACTTGAGAGCAGGTATCAATTTATCACCTTATGAGGTTTATCAGAAATTGAGTTTGGGGGAACTTCAACCAATCTCAATTACATTGCAATTGGCCGACAGAAGCATTAAACGACCGAGAGGTATTTTAGAAAATGTCTTGGTCAAGGTAGATAAATTTATTGTGCATGTTGATTTTGTTGTCTTAGATATGGTGAAATTACCTATGCCATCGTCCTTACTCATTATTTTAGGAAGATCCTTTATAAGCACTGTTGATATTAACATATGTGTTAAAAATGGTATTATAAGCATGAAAGTAAATGGGGAAAAGGTTGAGTTCAAGGTGTTTGATGCAATGAAGTTACCCCAAGATAATCATGAGTGTTTCAATATTGGTGTGGTACAAAGTACTGCTAAAGAAATTTTGCAAGTACACAGCATTGCTCCCTTGGAGGTTGCCATGACTCATAACCTCACAAATCAAGAATTTGAGACAGATCGTGAACGTGTTATCGACATCATTGATGCCACACACTCTCTTGAAGCTTCTGCACATCATCTAAGAAGGTACACACTTCCCTTTGAAACTCTTGTGCCATTAACACTACTCTTGATCCTTCTATTGTTAGGGCACGAGATTTGGAGTGGAGGCATGATGCATATGAAAATGCTGAGTTGTGTAAGAAAAGAACCAAGAAATGTCCCGATAAACAGCTTGTCAAGAAGAAGTTTTATGTGGGACCGAATGTGTTAATATACAAATCAGAATTAAGACTCTTTCCTAATAAGCTGAAGTTTCGGTAGTATGGTCCTTATGATGTTACAAAATTTTATCCTCATGGAGCTGTGGAGGCCTATTGCAAAGAAAATAATTAAACTTTCAAGGTGCATGGACATCGGGTGAAGTTTTATATGGAGATGGGCATTCAGTTTAGAGATGAGGATGTGGCCTTCTATTCTGTCCAGCACATTACTTGAGAGTCACACAGTTTGGCTGAAGATAATAAACTTAGCACTTCTTGGAAGGTAACCCAAGGAGAAATCAGTGGTTTTCGGCCACTTCATACACTAAAAAGGCATATCCTTTAAAATTTTATGTTTGTTTTTTAATTTTGTTTATTTTTTGCTTATTTTTTAGTTTCTATTTTGTTTTTGTTTCTAGTTTTCTTTTGTTTTGTTTAGCAGTTTATTTTTCAAGAAAATGTGCTTGCATTCAAGTTTGGGAGTATGTTATGAGACATACCTAATCCAACTAGTTTTCTTATCTCCCTGGTATGATCTTTCCATTTTCTTTACACATTGAGGACAATGTGTAATTCAAGTTTGGGGATATAGGAGACACACACACCCTTGTCCATTTTTTTTTTTTTTTTTGGTTGCCTATTCTTGTTATTCTTAAGAATTTGGTTGATTTGGAACTGTGATTTGAATTTCATTGACATGCTTAGAATGTTAAACACATGATCACATGATTTGGATTCTAGGTCTTGTTACTTACCTTTGGCATCTGAGCATTCACTTGTTTCAATTCAAATTGCCATGAGCATATTAGCACATAGTTTGTGAGGTATGACATGTAAACCTGATTGTGTATGTTTTCAAAATTTTGGGTGAAGTTGGGTGATTTGTTGGATGGGTACCTTGGCATATGTTAAAAAAAGAAAAGAAAAAAACAATAGTCATGGCTAAGCCCAATTCTGTAGCCTTTTTTACTCGAGTTAGTAAGCCTTAAGGGTGTCTCTACACCTAATGCCCTAAAATAATCTGGTTTAGGAGCATTGGCCTAACACTCATTACAAGGGTCAATTAGAAAGCTTAAGAGAATTGCGCTAGTTTAAGTTCTGTAACCTTTTTAACTTGAGTTAGTAAGCCATAGGGGTGTCTCTACACCTAGTGCCCTAAAGCCATTTGGTTTGAGAGCATTGGCCTAACACTCGTTACAAGGGTCAATTAGAAAGCTTTAAAGAACTGAGCATTGCACAATCTGACCAAAAAAAAAAAAAAGACTCTTAATATGCCATGGTTGTTCAATCAGATGAGGACCCCAGTGATCTTTGAGACATTGAGTCATTGCACATCATAATTAATTTGAAGCCACATGATTATGTGTTGGTTCACTTTACACTGAGTTGAACTTGTAAAATCTTAACTCGTCATTTGTAAGTGGTTAGACTTTGGAATTCCAAATCATTTTGAAGATGAAATTTATCCTTTTAAACTTGCTTATAAATGAGAATCGTTGCTTTTTGTGACACTTTAATCTTGGGGATAACATGAATTGTGCATAATGTTTGTGGGTATCATTCCTGGTAAACCTTTACGAGACTTCACTCGTCCTACTAGTGATGCCTAGGGGTTTAAAAAAGGCTTGTTGCATACGCTAAAAATGCATCTATTTCTTATGACAGTGGAGGTAGAGTAGTGTTATTTATTTCAGTTTTATATTGCTAATATGACTAGCAATATGATTTAAATTTTTTTTTTTGTGGGGGGTTTCATAAGTGCTAAATGGTACACATTCAAGCTCCTTAATTCACATATGTTAATCTCTTAGTTTCATTATAATATGATGTTTTATGTTGTTTTTGTGTTTTTCCTTATTTTGTAGGTTTTGGAAGAAAAGAAGTCAATTCCATTAATTTGAGCTTAAAATACATGAACTGTGCAAAGCTATTGAACATTTGACCTTTATGCACTATTTTAGCCATAACTTTTAGCTCAAAACTCAGATTAAGGCAAAGTCAAGTGCGTTGAAAAGAGGACTCAGAGAGAAACAAATCATTACTCCAAAGTTTTTGCATTTAATTTGGCAACCCGATTTCATCACACTTATTATTTTTTTAAATGAAACCAAATAGTCACAGAGGCTCATGTAAAGCTTACATCATCAATTTATAATCTGAGCATATCAAATCAGAGTTAATAACATACACGCAACGAAAATAAATACATAACATGTAAGAGAAACATGACTTGGAGCTGACATAAACTATATACCACAATTTTACAACACATGCTATACAATAAAAGAAAGGCTACAAAAAATGTCACATACAACATAACCAAAGTATATCAATCTGTTTCTACATATACAACAACATGATGTATAACAAAAATTAGACTGTTATAAGAGTCTATACCAAATACCCAATGGGTATACATCGCTCTCAAACATGATATCCCAAGTAAGCAGCCACTGGATCTTCATCAAGATCTGCTGTACCTGCAACAACAGCATCTTCTATGCAATCATAGAAATCATCTATGATTACATAGGAGACAGAAAAAAGGGTGAATTAATAGTTCAAAAAGAATGAAGACTCCCCCGAGGGTTTTCGCAATGAGCCAAACTTTTATTTATGTAATTGCTTACAATATTAGCCACTCAACTTTATAAAAATATTATTTTTTCATTTATCAAAATCAGTGTAGCTGATGAAGTAAACAACACATTTATAAAGCATTTTAAATTATTATATATAACTGTGAATGTATGCATATGCTCCAAAATACGTTTGGATACATATACATATAAACCATCTAATGCATATCTTGTACATAATAAAAGTCCATAAAACATCATATGCAATCCAGCTGTAAACGTATACTTAAGTTCTTTTCCATTGAGAATCTTATGCATACCAATACATTTAAAATGAAATACCTCTTAAACCAATACACATAAATCATCAATAACAATGCAATGCATGCTTTAACCTTCAACTTTTCTTTACTTACGTAATATGTACAGCATGCTTAACGGACTCAACCTGAGCAACTACACACACCGGCCTCAGGGACAACTTCCTAGCCTCGCGCATAATGGGCCCAACCCTAGCACTTGTACGTAACGGGCTTAGCCCTAGCACTTTTCATAACTTTCTTTACTTTTATTTTATGAGCTCAGCCCTCTTCTTTATCTCTTGAGTATTAGCCCATGTTCATGCTCACACATCAATGCACATGCTCATATCAATGCACTTACAAATCTCAACAATCATGTCTTAACAACTGAAATTAAATCAATTCTCATTCATCATAAACTCAAAACCTCAAAACAACAAAGTAATCAATAATCATAGTATCTCTTTCATATCTTAACACTTTCAAAATCACAACAACAATATCAATCATATCTTATAAAATACTTCATAAAACATTGAAAGTATTAAGTAATAATAAATCATCCTCAAATAACATATGAATGGCTTAATCTTTTCATAGATTTAAACATTCTTTAAAAGCATTAAAATTATATTCTTTCTCAACTTGTTTAGCATTTATAAAACATCTAAAATTATTTAAAATTATTTATAAAATTCTTCAAAAACATAAAACGTATTTCATCCTTAGTGAGTAAAAATTACTCACCTCAATCCTTTGATGCTTTTACAATACACTCACTCAATCACCTAGATACAATATCCTGCAATATCACATTGCATGCAATTTTAGACACCATCTACAACTCTCAACACAATTTTTAAGAATATCCAAGTACTTAACAATATCGTAAACACTTAACCTATTTAACCCATAGCTCAATGAGACTCATAACACGAACTCATAAGCTACAAAAGCTAATTCATAACAATTCATTAGAGACTAGCATGCTACATTACTAACTAAAATCAAAAGGTTAACTTAGTACTCATCACAAAGATATGAAGCCCGGTCTATAGAACTTCAATTCAATGCTTAAACTTCACAAATACACCAATTCCTAAGACAATACAACATAATTAAGCAACATGCAAACTACATAGCTTAATCAAGAGGCAATAAACTCAATTTTGAGATTTTACCTCAAATAATCAATTGAAAGTGAAGATCAAACACCAAGACTTATGATTTCGGTGTTAAATTATGCTTTGAAAACTCCCTAGGATCAACACCAAAGCTTTGGGCATCAATCCATGGTGAGAGAAAAGAGAAAATTGGCTGAGAGGGAAGAAGAAATGCAGAAAATGATTTGCAAGCGGTTGCTAAGGGTGCACGAAATTAATTAGGGTTGTTTCTAAAATCTATAAATACTCCCCTAAGTCCTCCAAAATAAATACACAAGCTTGAAAAGAAGAATCAAAATGCTTCAAAGAATGGTTTTTCTTAGTTTTTCTTTAGTTTCAGTTTTTCTTTGTTATTTTCTTATGAGGATGATTTTTATCCGAATTATGTGTAGCTAATACTTTAGTTAGGGCTTGATTGAAGCCCTAATCATGTCTCTTTAAGGTTTCAATTTGTTTTGTTACAATTCATATTTTGATGCTTAATTTGATTATTTTCGATTTTCTAGAATTCCTCACATGTATGTGTTTGATCATCATATGCTTGTGGTATGGATATGTTATTTAGGTCAATTTGGATGGCTTAGTCATGGGCTTAATAGAGTAATAAAAGAACCACATCACAGGTTTTTGGATTAATCAATATGGAAAATCAGAGTAGATGCCATGCTCTAGGCTTCATGTGTTTGTCGATTTTCATAGTTTTATGCTTTCTTGAAGAATAACTTAGTAGATGCCATGTTAAATCCTTTGAGAAAGAAAAAAATTAGAGTAGATGTCATGCCTAATTCATTGCTTAAGGAGATCAATAGCCTAAGGAGTAGATGTCATGCTCTTAGGTTGGCAAACATTGAGTATCGTGATATGATTGTAGCATTGTGCATATTGTTTACCTTAATTGAGTATAATTAGCGGTAGATATCGAAACCCTACATTTTTCCCTAATTATTTCAATTCAATTACTTACCTTGTTTCATCCAAAATATATCTTTTAGGAAATTCTCTTAAACATAATTTATACCAATCCTCGTGGGAATGATCTTGTGCTTACATACTATATTATCGTTTTGATCTTGTACACTTGCGAGTAAAACGTGTATTTATTCGCTTATTTGTTTAAGTAGATATTTGTATATCAGACAATCATAAAAGATCATACAAAATATTATATATTACATACTTAAATATCTATTCAATGAAAAATAATAATTTATTCAAACAAAAAACCAAACTCTTAATATCAATAAGTTGGGATTTAGGGCATAATCTTCAACAAGACCTACATGTGGTTCACACTAATCGATCCAATTGTAGATTCGAGAAGTCAATGGAAGGAAATAGGTGGGAAATGGATATGAGAATGATATGTATCAATTTCATTTCTCTTTTTTTCCTTCTCCAAACATTACGTTNATTAAGATACAGTTAAAGCCTTAGACCAATCAAATTGAGCCACTAGACCATACTACATATGTCATGCCTAGAGGACTTTTGTTCGCCTTCCGGCAAGATTGAGTTGCGGGAATAGAGCAGAGGTCAAATGGGTTATACATTTCATTCTCTCATGCGTAAGTTTCTAAGGGAGATGCCAAATAGCAAATGCATGTGGCCACCACCCTGGATTCATTTAATCTTCATTTTCTAATGATATATATTTATGAAATTAGACATCCCACAAAATGTGTTCCTTAAGATTGAAGCCCACCTTGTTTGAGTTACAAAAAAGGGTATGTGGAAAAAAAAAAAAAAAAAAAACAAGAGATTGAAACTTTCGGCATTTTATAAGTAAACGTACAAGTTGGCTGACAGGCCTACATGACATCGATATCAATTAACCTCCCGTAACATGCAATCTCTTGTAATTTATAAGCATTTTCAGAAGGAAAATTTTATCCTCGTGCAAAGAAATGAGATTTAGGATCTGACAAATATTGTTCACTGTTGATATCCTCGACTTGTAATTTGATCCGAGTAAAATATGACTAAAAAAATGTATTCCGTTGTGTAAAACTATTATTTCCATTTTATAAAGAAAAAAAAAATTTAAAAAAAAATATTACAAATGATTCTGTATAGAACTTGGTCGATACAATATTACTTTTTTTTTTTTTTTTATAATAAACTTGAAAGCTGACATTCAGAAGTTGAGGGACATTATATGTTGCCTGCATGTCCTACAAAAACGTCAGAAAAGGATAAAATACGAGGCAGGTATATATCCTCCTCTTTGAGATACAATGTATCAACCACACTTATTCTAAATATAGTTGATAGTTATTTAATTTATTATAAAGGGACAATAATACTAGATATTATCAAAGTTTGTTAACCCCGACATTGTCACATGCATCAACTTCCATGGTTTAACATCATTAACTTATAAGATCTTGTACATATATAATTTAGTAGGAGAGAAAAAGAAAATAAGCACATGGAGTCAACAACACTAAATATGCGATAAGCCCTCAATGACTGACCAAAGATCAAATAATGTTCCACAAAGACAGTTGGCTACGGTCTCCTGGTTGTGTGATGACACCACTAATTAAGTTGGTAGATCATATATGAAAGGACAATCAATTATTCGTGGAAGATGCCCAAAGGTTTCATCAACTGTCATGTAAGGGAGAGTTTAAGAGTAAGCCCAAGGATTCCATATATAGAACCTGATACCCCAACTTGGCTTATAGTTGTTTACAACAGTTCTCCAACATCAATCAGTCAATCAAATCAATGATCCGGTGCTCTACTAACTACCTTTATAATTGAAATTTCTATGTAATATGATATGTGTTGATGTCTAAGCACCTCGATCAAAGGTAGAAAAAGAATTCACATTTTAGTTGATCTGGTTTGTGATACATAGAACATTGAAACTGATGAAGCTGAAATCTACATAGCTTTTTCCTCAGTGCAGAGTACCTGTAAACAATAAGAAGAATAAGGCTTTAGATGCCTGTCGGGGTGAACTGATGGGGAATACCTTCGATGTTTAAGTCGATAGTAAACTTGAAAAAAAAACTCTACTTCTAACAGAGAATAAGAGATAGTCGGGTGCGTGCTTCGAATGAATGAACCGCTTATATACCTTCCTTTTGTATCTTGCTCTTCCCGACCTAAGGCCACATCTTTCTCGTACATTTCTGTCATGCGCCACTCCTTGGCTAGGTGAGGTGTAACGAACTCGTAGGGGTAGTTCATCGGCTTTAGCGAGTGGGTGTCTTGTAAACCTCCTTCTATGACGGAGGGGGTGGAATTTAATTTCTAAATGCTCTTGTGATGGAGAGGGGCGAAGTTTCCATATCTCCCCGTCATGGACTCATGGGCAACCTAAAAGTCTGCTGACACGTTGTGGCTCTCCTTTTTTTAAGGAAAGGATTGTGTGCAATGCGGTTCTATTGTACTCTTCATGCAGCCACTAAGATGGGTTGATAGACCCCCTGGGTCTGGGTTAGTGATCCCTTGAAATGGGCCTTCTATCTAGGCCCAATGGGTGAAACCTAGGTGTATCAGTTGCTCCCAATTCCTGTAGTTTGCCTAAACCCCTAGCCAATGTGCTGGAATTCATGTTTTAACCTTGACATCTGTGCACAAGGATTCAGGGTGTCGTTTGGACCCCACTATTGCACGCATTTTTGTAACACCCCACTTCAAAATTGTATATTAAAATGCGAAACCGGATGCAATGTCAATAAATTCAATGGAACTATTGATATATGTGGTAACTAAAGGGAAATTATTAGGATAATGATTATTGAAGCATTTATGGTGCGAAGGTTAACGTAAGTTTCCTAAAGGATAGGAAAGCACTGAAAACACTGCATCAAGAGAGAAAACATTAGATTTTTTAATCCTAATACAACTCTCAACAAGCTTGAAACAGTTAGCATGACATGCGTATCGAAAACAGCTTTTCAAAATGGGATCGCACGCGCAATTTTAAGCATTATAACTTTTTACTAAATACTATGCCATATGGTCAAAGGTAGCAAAAAGTCAACGATCAATCGGTAGGACTTGGGACACAAAATATCATTTTTCGAGCTATAAATATTCTACTATAAGATTGTATTTCTGATGTAATAATGTTACGTAAAAATTGAAGGTTACTGCTTACGATTCTAGTACATATAATTGGAGTGTCACAAAGCAAAAGTGGTGCCATAAATGTAGGCACCACTTTTACTTCTCTTAACATTATTTTAATATAAAAATGTTTTTTTTCGTTTAACATTTATTTGAAACAATATTTATATAGCCTTCTTTCTCCTCTTTCTTTCGCCTAGTATTTTATTTAAAAAATATTTAAATGATATAAAGAAACGATAAGGGAAGTTATTATGAAATTTATTTAAATAGGAAAACAAAAAATAGTTTAATTTCCTACATTTAAGAAAAATTTAAAAGAAACTGTTGTTAATGCTTTAACAATGTCAGGATCTTTTACAATTTCTAACTTAAGCACCTAAAACGCAGAACTACATGTTAAAGAATTTCCAAAATTACTATGTATATATATTTAATTTGGAGTTTGGATTGTTTTAAATGGAATGTATCAAAGAGCCTTGAATGAAGAGAATTTCACATGAGAAAAAGAGAAAGTTAAAGTGGCATTTAAAAGCCTAACACTCATCAAGTATTTGCTTTAAAGTAATGCTTGGCTATATGTACTTGTGTGTATACTCTAGTACAGTGCGTAGCATTGGATGCACACACATGCCCATGTATGTGCGTGGGCTATTGGGCACTAGTGACGCCTTGATTTGGCACTTGGCAATTGTCATCAGAGCTCAAATTGATCAAATCATGACCATACATTTTTGGACGGTTATGATCATACAATTTGGTGGTTTGATCTGAATCATAAGATACTTCTAAGGTAGATCCAATGATTGGATTTATTGGACTGTTAGAAAAGTCAATTGTAAGATCATATTAAGTTTGATCTAACGGTTGAGATTAAGAACTGCTCTGCCATAACTTTAATATACTATTGCAAACACACAGAGAAAAGATATCTCTTCTTATGTCTCTTCTATATCTTTAAAATTCAAATATATAGTAGAAAAATATGAGTGTTTAAGTTTGATTTTGTTTGTGCAAAACGCAACCAAACAACATAGGTATTTCTGGGCTCCATTGTATCATAAAAAAATATTTGTTGTAACCTTTTGCATACCATTCATCAGAATCTGGTGAGGACAAACAATTTCTTAAGGAAAGCGACAAAGTAATGCACTTTAAAAGCATTTTGATTTCCTGCTTTAGCTATTATTTTTCTAACACCACATCATCCTAATTTAAAAGCACACTGCAGCGTCTATTGCTTTGTATGCTTTGGAGATCTCCCATGTTTAAAAAGGAATAAAATTGCAGGATTGCAAATGAGGCACGAGGCATTGCACAGTTTAAGCACAAATAGATTTTTTTTCTTTTTCTTGTGAATAAATAGAATTCTAGTGTCACAGACCTTGCACAGGTTCCATTGACAAACTTCTTAAACTGTACATCAACAAGTCCATTTAGGATTAACAAATACACGATTCAGACAGATGATGATTAGTATCATCACAACCAATCCACACTCTTCTAATTGATGCAGGCTTCAAGATGATAACCTCTAAATAATTATCAATTTGGAACGAAAGAAATCATGCGCTTTATATAATAGCTCTCCCTACATTTCCAATATTCCACCCCCTCTCCTTCTCCTTTCGAATCTGCTTCTGCTGAGATTCTTTCATTCCAGCTCTTTTGGTATTGCCCTGAAACACTCTATGTGCCATCCGCCCTCGACTTCCAATAGAGACTCTAACCTTCTCCAACCCAACATTTATACCACCCTTTCTCATGTGTTGCTGCATTGGAGACTTTATCTGCATTTTCCTTTGTAGGCTTTGTCTCAGTATGCTGCTTAGCTTCTTGTTACCTCCAATTTTTGTTCTTTTAGGACTATCACAGGGAGTCTGTTCAGGCAAGCAGTTAGCTTCAAATCCATTTGTATCTTCTTTCTTATCAGCTTGATATGGTGGGAATGGTAACAATGGTGATGGGAGCGGAGTTGAGCTTGGCGCACTTGGGAATGGGATTAAAGAGCTGCGCCTTGGAGCAGGAGCTGCTGGAATCCGCTTTGCCATTGTGCAAATAGAAGCTCTTCCAGTCCTTTTTTGTAATAAGGGTTGTTCAGCCATCCCAATATTGTTTTCCTTTTCTGTAGGATCAATATATTTGACAAAGCCATCGGTTGGATGAAGAGGCATTGAGGGGTTGGAGATGTTGTTCTCTGAAAATGGTCGAGTGAGATTTAACTGGTCTTTGCCCAATGTACTACTTACAGGTTCATTTAGATTCTTGTAACTTCCTAATGGTCGAGTTGCGAGTGGCGGCCTCATTGGTGCAGTATTTTGTTCTTCTTGCTGATGTTTCATTTGTTGCTGTTGTTGCTGCTCGGCTATCTTTGTGTCCACATGTTGACGTGCTAGTTTTCTCTCAATTAGCAGTTGTGATTCCAATTCTTTAACCTTCAATATGAAACCAATTATTATTAGAAAATGTGAAAGCAAAGGAAAAAAAAAAAGGGAAATTCCAAAACTGAAAGACGGGTTTCATCATGTACAGTACAGTACTTTATCTTGCAGGTATTTTGTTTTTAAATCTCTTTCCTTTATCTTCAAATCCAATCCCTGAATTGTTTCCTCCATCTTCTTGATGTGCACATCTTTACTTTTTGCGTCTTGTTTGGTTCTCTCCACCTGACAAGTACATGAATGTTAGCGATGCAGTATGCAAACGTAATCAACATTAACAAGCATGACAAATAGACATAAATTGGATGAAAAAAGGAAGTTGCAAACATGAGGGCTCTTATACCATCTGTTTGTATTTCACAAGTTCACCGGTGTCCAGTTGCCTCTTTGCTGGTCCCAATTCTATTCCTCTCACTCTACTTGCAAAGTTCAGTGAGCAAAGGGTCTCACTCAAATCATTTTCGTTAGGACTGATCTGTACAAACATTAGTGCCTTTGAATCTCCTCCTGACAAATATAAATCCATTCATCAGGTGCTTCATTTTCTTTTCTGGATATATCTAAAAGGCATAACTGATGCTAAAATAGTTGCCAACAAGATAAGAGGACAATAAAAGAAGAGCAAATTTCAAACATAACTTCTTTGAGGAACCTGGAGATAAAAGTACCTAAAGAGTCTTGAAGCAAGTGTGTCAGCTTCGAGTTTCTACACATTGACAAAAAAATCGAAAAATTAACTCCAAAAAATACATATTTAGGCTGCTGTATCTAGACATTTGAAGTTAATAAAGCGAAGGCTAATCTGTATCTTTATAACCTGAAAGGGATGTGTGGGCTTTTAGTTGCAAGAGCGGATATAACATCACCAAGTGCAGAAAGAGATCTATTAATATTTTGGGTTTCCTTCAGTCGTTCACCCTGCACTTCTGTCTTGGTGACTCGCTCGCTTCCTGCCAGGTCCACCAACCATAACTTGCTTCTTGTGCATTCTCCATTCAACAAATTCTCCCCCTTCACCATCACACAGTGTATACTGTATTATGAAACAACCAGTCTCAGGAAACTCCTTTCATATCATGTTCAGATATAATTAGAGTGAATCAATTAAGCACAAGATAAACAGACCAGTGGGATCGGCTGCTGTGTTCATTGGCATTGGTTGAGCCAACTACCCTCGCATTACTGCCAGTCTGTAGAACTTCCCAGACCTCAGTCATGCTGTTAACATGTGCCTCAACCAGTCCTGGAACATGATGTATTCCCTCTCCGATTTGTCTTATCTCAAGCCTACAATAACCACAAATCTCAGACCTTGCCTTCCTTTAGAGAAGTAAAAATGTTATAACTATGAACTTCAACATACTATAACATTGATGAATCAGTCAAGTTGCTACTTAAGGTGGAAATGGAATGTTAATTAACCTCATTGATACAAAAGGGAAAGAACAAGTTCTCCAAATCTTGTGAAAATTCTGATTCCCTTTTCTTTTTTCTTTCAAAGGCCAAAATGCATTCCCAAAAGTTCAAAGCACATAACTGCCACCATATCCATAGAAATTTCCCAAGAAATTTACAAAAGGGAAATACAACCATTCCTTCACAAGCTTTGAGTGAAAAGGGTAAACATTAAATGGAAAATGGCTAAGCATCCCCTGCCTTACCTTTTTGCAGCTACTCCTGGCTGAGCTCCTGAGACTAGCAAATCTCGTATTTGCTCGTTGTAGACTTCTAAGACGCTTACAGATACATTGTATCGATATAGCTTCTGTCGCTCCCCAATTATGCAAAACAGTTGCTCAAGAGTCCTAAAATTTACTCCACGAGCTTCTTCTGTACCCTCCATTGTAAATGTTTTTCCTGTTCCAGTCTGCCCATAAGCAAATATGCAGACATTGAACCCATCGAGAACTGAGGTTACAAATGGAGCTGTGTCTTGAAAAACATCGGCTAGACATACAAGAAAAAACCAATAAATACATCGTTAATTACGTGTTGTTTTAATCAATTCATAAAAATAACCTTTCACTTGACCTATTGGCTTGTAATTACCTTGGGTTGCTTGGTGGCCAAATACAGCATCAAACTTGTAAGTCTTTCTAGGGGCTCCATTCAATCTTACAGTAAGTTCATCATCTTTAGCAGATTCAAAATCAATAGCCATTGCAGCTCCTGCTGCAATTTCTTCAGTATTTAGAGGCCTACACCGGCAAAAGACCCTTATGTTTCCTGCAAGTAAGCAATGTCAGTGAACCCTTCAGTTTACCAGCCTAGTAACCATATTGAACTTACAGTTTACCTTTCAACTCCAACATCTTGTTGTAAATTTCTTTTCGTTCCTTGGCCCCTTCAATAAACTTAATCTTAAGGCCTTCATGTAAATCTACTTGCTGGTTTACTAATGCCACAAAGCAAAATTAATATATTGAAATTAAAAAGGTTGTTGTATATAGACTTGTAATTGGAAATTAGGAACATATGACATGCAAACTTACTTGCCAAGTGAACGGTAGCCCTCATTTCATCCAAATCTGCAAGGCACTTCTTATATGTCCTTGCCTCCTCTGCTAGCTTGATGTGTTCCATTTTCATGATCTGTTATATCAAACTTCTTAAAAGAATGGAATGATACTTACATATGAAAACAATTCAATACACTTAAGTTTTAGTACCTTAAGTTTTCTTGTCAAGTCTCTCAAGGATGAAAACCATTTGCTCTTCTCTTTCACTTGACCCTCAACGGCAAAAGCTGCAAAGGGATGAACATCAATACACTTGCAATAGTTTAAACAGTTAAGACCCAGAAAAAAAGATATTTCCATACCTAAAGATCCAACATGCATTGACTTGCGCATGAGCTCATTCTGGAGCTCCTGTAAAGACTTCAAAGCTTCTTGGCATTCTCTGCTCTTTACTTGATTCTCCCTCTTAAGTTCCTCCACCATTCTCCTTGTCTCCGCTAGTTCCATTTTCTGACACTCAAAATCTCTTAGGACCTTTCCATGATCTCCTTCCACATTGAAGTTACTATCATCCTACAATTGAATTGTTCAATAAGTTTGAATCATCCTAGCTCTTTTACTTACTAAACTAAAGCTGCTCAATTTTTCAAAAGAGGTATTACTTTTGGCGGCTCACGTTCTGCGAGTTGAGAAGCTGCCGTGACTTTGAGCAATTCAACTTCTTGGGAATCTGACACAACTTTTATTCTTCAGAATTCAGAAAATGACTAGTTAAATATAAACTTTTAGAACAACAATTCAACTTACTAGCATGAAAATCTTTCCTTATGGAAATGCCACATAGAATTGGGCTCCCAATCACTCCTCGAAATCTAATGGACAAGCCCTTTTCATCATCAACGAAAGTATTAAGGCCAGACACAACTAGAGGCTCATTTCCACCAACACGAGCATATATATCTAGGCAGGAAACAACCTACAAAACAATTAATTGACAAAATCAAATTATATATATATATATAATTCGTTATTTATTTCAAAAAGAAATCAATGTGGCGTCTCATTTTCAAGGCTTCTCACCTTTTTCTCTTGTATATAGACATCAAACACTCTCATCCCAGGTGGGCCCTCTGTGAAAACAATCTCTGCAAAGTGCAGATCGACAACATAACCCCCAGACTCCAAGGATCGAAAGTTGTACGAAAAATTCCCAAACCGCGCTGATTGGTACAGTAGAGGACCTACAGCGTCAGTCCTTACTGTATCACCGCCGTCGAAACAACTGTCCTCCAGGAAATTTATCTCACCCAAATTCACAGCCCCATCTTTGGACCCTGCATTAATGCTTAAACCCAGAAGACGATCTTCAGTCGTGAGTGGCGGTTGAAGCTCGAACGAGTCCCCGGGAGAGAACTTTACTGCTGGGGTCTTCTGGGGATCTTCAATTTCAGACCCATTAATGCCATTTTCTAGAGACAGCTCTACAGAAGACCCTATATTCTGAAGGAATTTATTCCCCAAGAACTCAGGGGAATCTCCATTGCTGACACCCGAAATATCGGGCGAGCCGGCACAGATAACCAAATCGGGAGATGTAAGGGAAAATCCCAACATGGACCGACCTGAAAAAAAAAAGGGGGGGAAATCTAGGTTTAAACCCTAAAGTTTTCCTTGTCAATTACACTGAGTGCAAAAACCCATTAATTTTTTACTGTCAACCACGTCATTGTCTCTTGGGTCATCGGATTTTTTTTCCCTTACTAATGGCAACAAAGATTTATTATGATTTCCATGTTTTAGAATTCTCAAGAATGGTCTGTAAAGAAAGCAAACAAATGGTAAGAAATATGTGAGCTAGATTACCAAGATATGCGTCGGGATCTGCCATTGTGGAAGATTGCGAGCTCGGCGAAGGAGGCCAATTGTCTGTGAAGAAACGAAATAAAGAAATAAGAGGATGTTGTTAAAAAGATTTGGAGGGAGGAGGGAGGGTGCGTGGATGGAGAACTTACGGAGGGAATGGGAATTGGAGCAGTCTTGTTGCCAAGAAACGTCTGTGAGAAGAAGTGGGTCATGCCATTGATTATTCTCCATTGTTAAACATAAAAATAAATATGAGTGCTTTTGAATGAGAAATCAAAGAGTTGAATTGGGGGGGGGGGGGGGGGGGGGCTTTTTGAAAAGGAAAGAAAAAGAGAAGAGTCTAAATGCGTTTGAATCTCTACAGAAGAGAGAGAGAGAGAGAGGGAGAGAGAGAGAGATGTAAAAGGGAAAGAATTCATTTCAGTCGATATGCCTTATTTGGGACATAAACGACCGTTGGCTTTTTGAATTTTGAAATTTCTTAACCGGGCTCAGACATTCTCCTCTCGAAAAAGCGGAGGAGTTGTTGGGCCACGGGCCCAAGGCTTTCGTGCTCAAACATCCCCATCCACCAGGAGGCGTTAGTCCAAGAGAGGTTTCACCTTGCCTGAGCCCATTCTTTTTTTCTTTTCTTTTTCTTTTTCTTTTTTTTTTTTTAAAGATTGCCTGAGCCCATTCAATCTATTATTGGTCCCAAAAGCTCATGTTCTGACCCATGAGCCAGGAAACCCCACACTCCGACCATTAAATCTGCTGTTTAGTTCATAATCGATGATGGGCTTAGACATTCCATATGAGAAAACTATAATATATTAATCATGATGATCTATCTTGATTATAGAAGTGGAGACTTCGGAATAATATATGTAGTTTGGTTTCAATACACTGAACTGGACTATGTAAATTGTTATTCTATTAACTACTATCAATCAAATAACTTGAACTCATGAATACTTATAGCATGACTCTTGATCCGGAAAAGAATGTGAACTCAAATATGAAGGGTATGTCACTTTAATACATTTAGAAATGAGATCTTTCATAATCAAAATATCAGTGTTAGATGATCACATATAAAATTGTGGGAACATTACTCCTCAAGATGGAATTCATAATCACTTTGACTGTAATCAAAGAGAAATGAAATATCTCATTGAGATAGTTTAATGAGAATTGATTATTATAAGTCTCAGGCTTGAGCATTTTAGTAAGAAGTTATTAAAATTAAATGTAATTAATGAAATATGATTTCAAGAATATTAGAATAATGAAGATATTAAATTAGGGACTCAGGGTTAACCAAATTGAGCAGATTATGGATGAAGAAGGGCGCCTCTGCCAGGAACCGGAAGACATAGACCAAGCTTTTATTCAGTACTTTCAGACTCTGTTTACTACTGGGGGAACATCTGGTCTTGAAGAGAGTATTAGAGAAGTTCCAGCGGGAGTCACTGCAGAAATGAACTCTCTTTTGCTCAAAGATTTTACAGCAGATGAAGTTGACCAAGCTCTTAAACAGATGCATCCCACAAAGTCCCCTGGACCCGATGGTTTTTCTGCCTGCTTTTATCAAAAACACTGGACAACGGTGGGTCGGGAGATACGTTCAGCTGTCCTTAGCTTCCTTCATTCAGGTCAGTTTGATAATGAGCTAAATGTCACCCATATTGCTTTAATCCCTAAGGTCAACCCTCCTAAAAAAGTTTCGGATTTCCGCCCGATTAGTCTTTGCAATGTGTTCTACAAGTTAATAGCCAAAGTCCTTGCGAATCGGCTGAAGAAGGTGCTGCCGGGTATTATCTCTTTGAATCAAAGCGCTTTTATCCCGGGCAGGTTAATTACAGACAATATCTTAGTTGCCTATGAGGCACTTCATACTATGGACTCAAGGCTGCATGGGAGGAAAGGGTTTATGGCGGTCAAGCTAGATATGAGCAAAGCATATGACCGTGTTGAATGGAACTATTTGGAGGCAATCATGAGACAGATGGGGTTCGCAGACAGGTGGATTCAGCTGGTTATGAAATGTATTAGGACTGTATCCTATTCAATACTTATCAATGGATCCCCCCAAGGTCACATAATTCCTTCGCGAGGTCTGCGACAAGGCGATCCACTCTCTCCATATTTGTTCCTTCTATGCGCGGAGGGTCTTAGTTCTCTCATCTCGAAGGCCGTAAGGGAGGGACGGTTGACAGGACTTCCCATTGCCAAAGAGAGTGTTCGCTTGAGTCACCTTCTTTTTGCGGATGATAGCCTACTGTTCTGTCGAGCGAATTTCATGGAGTGGTGCAACCTGCACCGAATCCTAGAGGTCTACGAACAAGCTTCGGGGCAGCAAATAAACCAATCCAAAACCACTATTTTCTTCAGCAAGAACACAAAAAGGGAGTTCAAAGATTTCATTCTATCCTCTGGAGGGGTTTCTACTTCAAACAACTTTGAAAAGTATCTGGGATTGCCGGCAATGGTGGGAAGGGCAAAAAAGCGCACATTTGCGGGTATTACTGGCAGGGTACGGAAAAAGTTAAATGGATGGAAAGAAAAATTTTTGTCGCAAGCTGGACGAGAGATTCTTATCAAAGCGGTTATTCAGGCCATGCCCACTTATAGCATGAGTGTATTCCAACTTCCGAAGCAGCTTTGCAAAGAACTCAATTCCCTAATGTGTCACTTCTATTGGGGACAGAATGATAATAGAAACAAGATGGTGTGGGTGAGCTGGGCAAAATTAGGGAAGGCCAAAGTAAAGGGTGGTTTGGGTTTCCGTGAACTGGAGAGTTTCAACCAAGCAATGCTTGCAAAACAAGGGTGGCGGCTTCTCACAAATCCTGATTCTTTGCTCGCCCAAACCATGAAAGCAAAATACTATCCGCATCACTCCTTCTTGGAGGCCAATTTGGGTAATCGTCCATCGTTCGCTTGGAGGAGTATATGGCAATCTCGGGCCTTGCTCAAAGAGGGACTTCGGTGGAGAGTTGGTAACGGAGAATCAATAAAAATTTGGCATGACAGGGGGCTGGTCAGCCCATCCTCTTCTGTGATTCAGGCTCCTGTTCAAATTCTTCCATCTGAAGCCCGGGTGAGTGAACTTATAGATCAAGATACACGATGGTGGAATACTCACCTTATTCAGCAAATTTTCCCATCTGAGATAGCTGCCCAGATATGTAGCTTGGTATTGAGTCCCTTTGGTCAACAAGACAAGCTGGTATGGAGGGGAACTGCAACTGGGATTTTTACTGTACGTAGTGCATACCACCTTGCTAGGGAGATATCATCTAGTTCCTCAGGAGAATGTTCTAGATCTTCCTCTTATGAAAGTTTATGGAAGAAATTCTGGAAGTTGCATATACCCATGACGTCACGGCAATTTTTATGGCGAGCCTGTACCAACTCTCTACCCACCAAGGAGAACCTCTTTCGCAGGAAAGTCACACCTGATCCCTTATGTCCCCTTTGTGGCGATTTCACTGAAACCACAGGTCATATACTTTGGAATTGCAAATCAGCTATGGAGGTGTGGATGGAAAGTGGTCGGAAAATGCAGAAATTGGTTATAGCCGAAAATGATGGGTTGGGTTTGTTTGAGAAGCTTTCGGCAGCTTTGGAAGATGAAGCCCTCGAGCTGGCAGTGGTCCTAGCTCGCAGGATCTGGCTCCGGCGAAATTCGGTTGTATTCAGAGGGAATATCTCTTCTCCACAGCAGGTTGTACAAGGAGCAAAAGACTCGCTCCTCGATTTCCAGCTTGCATCACAATCCTCCAACACAGAACCGGTATCCCCTCCTAGTACTGTACAGCAGACATGGAGTAAGCCTTCAGAGGGGGTAGTGAAGATCAATTGGGACGCCGGCGTGGACCAAGCTACTTCAACGATGGGAGTGGGTGTCATTGCTCGGGACTCAAATGGAAACGTGTTAGCCTCTATGTGCACCTCGGTGCCTTTTATAACCGATCCCACTGTTGCCGAAGCAATTGCGGCTTGGAGAGCGGTCCTATTTGGCATAGAGCAAGATTTTCAAGATATACACCTCGAGGGCGATGCTCTGGAAGTTGTGAATGCACTCCGTCATGACACTCCCAGCTGGAGTAGGTATGGGCAACTCATAGAAGACACTCGAATTCAATTGAATAGCCGTCATTCGTGGGGCGTAAGTCACATTCGGAGGAGTGCCAACGAAGCAGCTCATCTCTTGGCACAAGTAGCAACACACCAGTCGTTAGATCAATCTTGGTTGGGCTGTTGTCCATCTTTTATCCAAAGTATTGTACTCTCAGACAAAGGTTGAATGGTTTTTAATGAAAGAACGATATCCCCATTTCAAAAAAAAAAAGTAAAAAAAGAAGAGAGGAAGAGAGAGAGATACATATATATATATATATATAGCTAGCCGAGTTCTGCATTAGAGAGTGCCTAAAATTTCGATACGTGGGCGTGAATCCATACTTTTTAATAAGTGAACTAGCTGTGAGTTTTTTTAGTTAAACATGCATTACAGTGTGAATTTTTGTCACTAAACCGTCCGTATCTTTTTTAGTCAAAAGTGCGTTGGTTTTCCAACTCTTTCTTTTAGCGTGAGTGTTTAGCCGAGTGAAACGTGCATGTGAGTGTTTAATGAAGCTTTTTACTCTGGCCATTTATTTTTCTCTGATTAGTAAAACGTGTGTTTATTTTTCTTCCCCACCGGCCGTTAGTTTTTTAGTTTTTTTTTTTCTAAACCAGTTTTGTATCGTGCATTACTTTTTTGTCATGAGTTCTAAGATGTCTTGATCCATTTTTTGCAATGTTTAATTTTGTGTTACAAACTTTAAAACCATGCACGTAACGTCTCTTTGTTTCTTCCTCTACATTGTCTCTATATCTCCCCAATCAAGCTTTCTTTGTTTTAGATTTAAACTCTCTGTCGTATCTCTGTTTCTTCCTCTATGCCATCTCTCTAACTCTTGGAGTAAACTTTCTTTGTTCTAGATTTCTTTCTGTAATTTGTTTACATTTCTTTGTGTGTTTTTATGTTTCTCTGATTTTGCCTTTGTAATTATGTGTTTTGCGATGAATGTACCTTTGATTAGTATCTCTATGTTCGAATAAAGTTTTTTGACTCAAAATAAAAACACTACAAATTTCAAAGGAAACATACAAATAACATACTAATTGTTCCAAGATTTGGAACTAAGAAACTTACCAAGAAACAAAATCGAAGCCACTACTACCTCATCATCTCATGCCCCAAAACATCCATTAACTTTTCCGCCCATCAAAAAACTACTCCTGCAAATAACGGTTGTAATGGTGGCAGACTCCATGCGTGACCCTTGATTCCTCCATGTGTAAAGAATGAACGCCAGGCGGAAGGCTCGAGAACAAAGCATCTAAATTTCAAATGCTCTATTCTTGAGCTTTATATTTTAAAAAGTCTTGATAGATTGTTACCTTGAGCT
The DNA here is from genome assembly GCA_900184695.1 of Betula pendula. Taxonomy (NCBI): domain Eukaryota; kingdom Viridiplantae; phylum Streptophyta; class Magnoliopsida; order Fagales; family Betulaceae; genus Betula; species Betula pendula. Next base: position 7,405 of record FXXK01000806.1, on the reverse strand, counting down.
GGGGTATTCTTTGTCACGCATCAACACGTGACCCCTGAACGTCTATTATTCTTGACTTTTCTGCTCTAAAAGTCTTGATGAAACATCTACTATTATCTTGAGGCTTGAGCTGGGAATCATATATATATAAAATAGCCAAGTTCTTCATTAGAGAGTGTCTAAAATTTTGCAATGTGGCATGAACTGGCTGTTATTTTTTTAGTAAAACGTGCATTGTAGTGTGAATTTTTATCACTAAACATTCCATGTCTTTTTTAATTTTTCTTTTTTGTTTTTTTGAATTCGTGTCTTTTTTTAGTTAAAAATATATTGGTTTTCTACCTCTTTCTTTTAGCGTGAGTGTTTAGTGAGTGAAAAGTGTGTGTAAGTGTTTAATAAAGCTTTTATACTCTGAATTTTCACTTACGAAAATCAAAACACTGAAAATTTCAGATAAAATAGACAAATCAGTAAAACGTGCATTTTATTTTTCTTTCCCACCGGCTGCTTTTTTTTTTACGAAAAAAAAAACCAGTTTTGTGTCATGCGTTACTTTTTTGTAATGAGTTTTAAGATGTCTTGATCCATTTTTTGCAATGTTCGATTTTGTGTTACAGACTTTAAAACCATGCACCTAACATCTCTTTGTTTCTTCCTCGATGCTGTCTCTCTATCACCCCGATCAAGCTTTCTTTGTTTTAGATTTAAACTCCCCGCCATCTCTTTGTTTCTTCCGCTATGCCATCTCTCTAACTTCCTGAGTAAGCTTTCTTTGTTATAGATTTCTTTTTGTAATTTGTTTAGATTTTTTTGTGTTTTTATGTTTCTTTGGTTATGTCTTTGTAATTATATATTTTGTTGTGAATGTGCCTTTGATTAGTATTGCTATGTTCAAATAAAGCTTTTTGACTCAAAATCAAAACACTAAAAATTTCGGAGAAAACATACAAATAATATACTTAACGTTCCAAGATTTGGAGTTGAGAAACTTACTAGGAAACAAAACCGAAGCCACTACCTCATCATCTCATGCCCCAACACATCCAACAACTTTTTTCGTCCATCCAAAAACTGCTCTTGAAAGTAATGGCAGCAATGGTGGTGGACACCATGCGTGATCCTCGATTCCTATGTGTGTAGAGAACGAACGCCATGCGGAGCCTCAAGAGCAGAGCATCTAAATTTCAAATGCTCTGTACTTGAGCTTTATATTTTAAAAAGACTTGATGGAGTGTTACCTTGAGCTGGGGTGTTCTCACACATCAACACGTAACCATTGGATGTCTATTATTCTTGACTTTTCTACTCTAAAAGTATTGATGGAAAGTCTACTATTATCTTGAGGCTTGGGCAGGGGAATCATATTTTAGAAGTACATACAATTGCGACACGTGGCATGAACATGTGATTTTTCAAGGCTGTATCATGCGTGCATTGTTATTTAGTTAAATGTGTGTTTTAGCCAAAATTTAAGTGTTTCAATGAAAACAAAACACTGAGTTAAATAGTCATTTAGTGACTGAACCGGTGTTTAAGGTGCGTGAGTTTTGATAACAAAAAAAATCCGTGAAATGTTTTCTTTCCCAACGTCTCTTCCTTCTCTCTTTTACTCTCATGGACGTTCTCTCTCCCTCTCTTTCTTCTTTATTCTTTCCTTTCTTTCTTTTCTATTCATTTTTCTCTTCTCTTTTCTTTCTTCCTTTGTTTTCCTTTTCTTTCTCTAACGCACGTTCTCTCTTTATTTTTGGCTTCGTATTTCTCTATTTTTTTTCTTTTTGGCTTTGCTGTACAATTGAAAGGGGATGATTTTTAATGATGATTTGGAGCTTTCGGTATACATATTCCTCTTCTCTCTCTCTTTCTCACGCTCAAGTACGTTCATGCCCTTTTCTCCGAGTCTCTCACTCTCAGAAGAACATCATGGAAGATTTTGATAAAAGGTTTCGGGAAAAGAAGCCAAAGAGTGGGTATGTGCCGATTTGCTCCAAAGAAGGTGGGACCTTTGGTTTCCACTGTGGTTTTAGGAGGAAGTACTAATATTGCTAGATGACCTTAAAAGAGGAGTTGATGAAAAAGTTGACACATACAAGGTAATTTCTGAAGAATACTTGAAATTTTGTATTTTCTGATAACTGGTCATGCTTTGCCATTTTAAATACGGTTAAATTTGAGTTCTTCTGGAGCTTCTATGATTTTATTTGCATAAGCTTTAATATTAGTGCTTTCTTAATACTTTTTTTTTTGTTAGGTTGTGTGCCAAGACAGCCTTATCATCGTATCTGGGGCTCCTAAATTTACAAATATATCTCTTTACTCTCATTAGTTTCAAAATGTAGAATTACTTCTCTACAACCGTTCGTCTTCCAATTGGAGGAAAAATGAGGAAAAAAATAGTGAAAATGAGATGGATCTATGATATAAAATTTGCTCAAATGTTGCTCCTAAAATTGGTCCTGCAAATTGGATCAGTATGCTACAGCAAAATTTAATAATAGAAATTTAATTTCCTAGGAAAATGCTAGTAGTATGTGCATTTTCTGTGAGAGTTTTGCGCTTTAGATTCAGTTTTTCTTTTATGGGTAAAGATTTTGTCAAGAACAATTAAGGTAAAATGCAATTCTATAGGCGTTAATCATGATTTATATATTATTGTTAGATTGAATGATAAGATTATGATATCGCTAATTGGTATTATAGAACGTTTTTTAGCTAGCTATTATGTTAGTTGTGGCACACCCTCCCTCCTCCTCTCACTTCGGATAAGATTATGATATCATTAATTGGTATTATAGATTTGTTATTATTATTATTATTGCATTCTTTTCTATTATTGTTTGGATGAGGCCCATGAGGTGTTTGATAGAATGTCTGAGAAGGGTTCATAGGATTTTGGTTTAGTGCTAGGCTATGCAAAAAGTTGGTAATTCTGTATTTTACTATTAAATTGGAAATATTCATGATAAGGACAAGCGAAACTAGAAGGAGGTTGACACATTTTGAGTTGATGGATTAAGTTTCTTAAAATGAACATTTTTTCGTTTTTGATATTGCAATTTAAAAAAAAAAAATTGATGGTTTTTCATGTTTTGGAAAGATCATTGTTTCAATATTTTTTATTCTATTGTCCCTTTGCTTCTGTGTTGAAATTTTATTAGATTTCTCTCATTTTTGTTTGTCATATGTTATCAATACTTCATCCCTAGAGTTACGACAACCAACCCTTGAAGCTTCTTTGTGTTTGCTTCCTTGGAGGGGCACTTTCAATTTCAATGTGTCCAAATTATATACTGGAAAACATGTAAAAACATGTTCCTAAATCCATATGCATCATAAAATATTTTTTGAATAGCTAACAACTAGGAATGTCCCTGCCGTTGTGATACTCGGCAATTGGCAGGGACTAAATGTTGGTAGCCCATTCTTATTAATGATGATTATACTTTGCTCTGATGCATTCTTATTAATGGTGATTGATGATATTTACTTTTCTTAGGATGCATTGGAGGGGTCAACAGCCTAGGTTATTGATTGTCTATTGGCGCTTAAATATATCATGAATGGAAACAGATGGGAATGGATTTTACAAAAATTTGAAATCAGCTTTGATCATGGATTTTGCCAAGATATTTAATATGACAATATGTTTTCTCCTATAGTGTCTTGAATGAATACGGTGGACAAAGTTGAAAGTCTTATATTGCTTAGAGACCTCACACTACAACTCCTTTTTTGGTATGATAACTTAGTATTATAGGCCTACTTGAGGTTGGACATTGGTTCATATTGCTTTGGTCGTGATTGTTGGTCAATGGAACTTATATTGGAGAGGTCATTTTTAGTGCTATGTAAAGCATCATGTTTGGATACTTTGCTTTGTTTATTCACTATTGCAAACTATACTGTATCTTTACTATTTGAGATTCTTGAGAATTTTAATATATAGCTAGCTGGCTAAGCAAGGTTCCATTACAAAAGGATTACTACAATCTTACTTGTCAAATCTCAACATGTATAAAGATTTTGTTTGTATCTTAGATATCATAATAGATAATCACGTTACGTTGCCACTAACAAATTGTAAAATTTTAATAGGTTGAAAAATGTTGATTATGAAGTAAATTACTTTTTTAAATGTAAAAATGAAAATGAACATTTTAAAAACAACCCAACAACGCATGCATTGCACACGTTATAAGCTAGTATCTATATAATAGCTGAGTTCTACATGTGAGAGTGCCTAAAATTTCGACATGTAGTGTAAACCCATACTTTTTAATAAGTGAACTGGTTGTAAGTTTTTTTAGTTAAATGTGCATTTTAGTGTGAATTTTTGTAACTAAACCATCTATGTCTTTTTTTAGTTAAAAGTGTGTTGGTTTTCCTTTCTTTTAGCATGAGTGTTTAAGTGAGTGAAATATGCATGTAAGTGATTAATAAAGCTTTTTAACTCTGGATTTTCAATCACAAAAATCAAAACACCTCAAATTTCAGTGAAAATAGACAAATCAGTGAACGTGTGTTTATTTGTCTTCCCAACCAGCCGTTAATTTTTTTTAAAACTAGTTTTGTGTTGTGCGTTCTTTGTTCTAGATTTCTTTCTATAATTTTTTTAAGATATCTTTGTGTGTTTTTATGTTTCTCTGATTATGTGTTTTGCTGTGAATGTGCATTGATTGGTATCTCTAGTTTCGAATAAAGCTTTTTGACTCCAAAATCAAAACACTAAAAATTTCAAAGAAAACATACAAATAATATGCCAAACGTTCCAAGATTTGGAGTTAAGAAACTTACTAAAAACAAAACCGAAGACACTACTTCATTGTCTCATGCCCCAACACATCCAACAACTTTTCCAGCCAACCAAAAACTAATCCTGAAAGTAACGAAATGATGGTGGCAGATGCCATGCATGATCCTTGATTCCTCTGTATGTAGAGAAAGAACGCCACGCAGAAAGCTCGAGAACAGAGCATTTGAAATTGGTCTTGAGCTTTATATTTTAAAAAGTCTTGATGGGGTGTTACCTCGAGTTGGCGTGTTCTCTATCACGTATCAACATGTGACCCTTGAACATTTATTAATCTTGACTTTTCTCCTCTAAAAGACTAGATGGAACGTCTACTACTATCTTGAGGCTTGAGCTAGGGAATATTAAAAGAGTCAAATTGTCCTACATGCTCTATCCTCTATCACGCATCAACATGTCAAACATTTCTTGAATGACAAGCCCAAGTGTGTGCATGTGAGGACTCCTATTTTGTATGGAAACCCATTTGTTAGGTTTTTAGTATTGGTAAATTCAGTGTCAAAACATGCTTGGTTGTGTATATTGTCAACATTGACCTAGTCAGAATAAAGTGATCATAAGTTTTGATTCTAAATTCCGATTGAATAAAAATTGGTGTCGTTGGAAATCTCACTCAAAATGCTACAATTTTGTATTTCATGAAAATTTTTCCAATTTCAACATTTTCGAGTTCAAAATGGGCCGTGAAAAGATGATGAAAAATCTAGACAAAATGTGCGATTTTTGGAAACCGACTCTATGGTTTTATGGCTAATTTTTCAAGTCTATTTAATGAATTTTGGAGCACGAATCTTGTAAGGATTGGAAGATATATTTTTAGAGAGGGAGAAAAAAAAAGTATTTTCCTTCATGTGCTAAGACAGAACCATAAAAAGGATTCATTTCCTCAAGGATTTGGATTTCTTCATTGGATTTGAAGAAATCCATTTCCTAAGGAGTATTGGAGCTATGGGTCGAGTTCTACACTATATACAATAACCAAATAAAGCAAAAGGGACTAAAAATTACACTGAACAAAACTCAAAAATCGTCCTCCCTGTTTCTCGGACAGCAAACACATATATAAGCAAAGGAAGGCTTGATCTTTCTTAAGGAAAGATCAAGCTAAAGATCTGAAGTTCCAGGTGTTTAGGAGTCCTCTAGGGAGTGATTTCGGCGCCTACAATGTGCTGGCAAGCCGCAATTTTGGACAAAAAAATATCCCCACCGTCAACAGCTGTCTAAAAGATCCTGCAGTTTCTAGAAGCTGCGACGACGCTCAAGCACCAGGATTGGGCGCTCGAGCGTCAAGTGCTGCTGGTGCTCGATTCTGTGCACGGGCTTGCAAGCGTCAGGCTTCATTGCGGCTGGCGCTCGAGCACCAGAGATGGGTGCTCGAGCGTCACTCCTTCTACAGTATTTTACTTCTTCAAAAATATCTTTAAGCTTAATGTCCATGATATGTCTTGAATTCTCATTAAGACCTGAAAATAAGGAAAACACTAAAACACACTAAAATATTAGATAACAATACAAACTAAGGTATAACACATGCGAAGTAAAGGGGCTTGAATGTATAACATTCAGCACTTATCAATCATGGTTGAGATTAGAGGATAGTGGTTGAGTATCTCATTCATGTCACCTAGTGAGAGTTTTATATGTGGCTCTGTCTAGTTTTTAGACATGCTCATTGATTATATGCATCACCCACTGATATTCATCTTTGTTATTTACATGACCAGTTGATTTGGCTTGGTTTTTTATTGTTTATTTGGTTGTTGCTAGTTGCATGACTTGATTTTAATCCTTTGTCATTTCGTGACAAAAAGGGAGAGAAAGATTTGGTTTGCTTTTTGGCCTTTGATGTATTTGATATAAGAGTAATATCTTTTTGGTTTGATGACATAACGTTTAAACATAAATCTCAAAGTAAACACACATCATAAAGACAATAAAAAGAAATACGATAACTCACAATAGTCCAAATTCCTAAATATAACGTTTAAACGCCGAAGCCATAGTGACATAACATTTAAACATAAATCTTCAAGTAAAGACACATTGTAAAGACAATATATGTAAAGCAGTAATATACGTCACATATATCTTATCTCTTTAACTTTATTGGGTCCTTAAACAACTTATAAATAGTAAATAGATTAATATAACTAGCAAAGAGATATGCCAAGTGAATCTTAAGATATTTTCTCAAAATCTCACATTCAAACTGGTATCTAGTAAGTTTTGGATTCAATACGGTAGAAGTGATTCAATCACTTTTTTTGAAAATATCCATGAGAAATGACTTCATGCATAGAACACTTACCAAAGTAACTTTTGGAAAACAAAACTCCACTTTTCCCCTTAGTTTGCCATAGGGTATGCTTGACAAAATGAGAGAATAAATTCACCAAATCAAGCCTAAGGTCGTGTAGTGTACAGAGGGAAAACGAGAGAGAAAAGCCAAGAAAAGCTAAGAAAGAAAAGAAGCCAAAAGTTGTCTTTAAAATGGGATGCAAGACAATGACCCATGGTGCCTTTTTATAGTAAAAACTAAGGGCTAATGGGCAATAGGTGGCTGGCCAAGGATGAGAAGCAAAGTGCAAAATTTTCTGTAAGTTTTGCAAAAAAGTCTCT
>FXXK01000805.1:206301-235593 GCA_900184695.1 Betula pendula | reverse complement strand
CCAATAAGTTAATTACAATAGTTATTGCAAGCTAATTACAATTGTCGATCTTCTATACACCTACGCATTTTGCCTGGAATATCCTTCCAACAAGGATAAATATTTTCAAATTCAAATCGACGGCTTTCCTTGAAGACAAAGTCTGTCCGGTTTGCAATGGTCTTTCGGAATCAACTCAGGATATTTTCTTTGAATGTATTTTAGCTAAAGCCATTTGGAGATCCTCTAGATGGCCAATGGATCTCTCTTTGTTTGCTAATTTACCTATTGCATCTTGGATTCATGCTTTCTTGCACCCCAATGTTGGCTTTGGGATTTCTTCAGCTGATATATGCGATTTCCAACTATTTATGGTCATAGCTATTGATGCTATATGGTGTGGTAGGAACAACCGAGTTCATAATAATGCTATTATTCACTTCCTAGCCTGTTGATCCAGATTCAAACTTCAACTCAAATTCATAGGAAAACTTGGTTTGATAAAGATTTGCTGTCTTCCTGGTGCCCTCCTGCTTCAGGAGTTTTGAAGATTAATTTTGACGTCGTTGTTTGTCAGAATTTTATGATAATAACAGCTGTTATATCTGATCATCATGGAGCTCTTCTTTTTGCCTTTGCCAGAAAGATTCCTTTGCTTGACATTAATGCTGGTGAAACTCGAGCAGGCCTTATTAGCCACTGAAGTTTCTGCTGCTCTCTTTCCGTCCTCAAATATCATTTTGGAAGGAGACTCCTTAGTCACCATTTTGGCATTGAATTATCCTGATTATTGTGCTGAATGGTCTTCTAGGAAAATTTTATTAGATACTATTTTTATTTTATCTTCTTTTTCTTTTTGGTCTACCACCAAAATTTCTAGGAGAGTTAATCTCCGGGCACACTTAGTTGTCAAATGGGCCGCTTCCCATAATTGTTATAGTAGCATTCTCACTTCCCTTCTTTTTCTTTCTGTTGTAAGAATCAGGAGTAGACATGACCCACCTTGATCCCTTTCTCCTTTCTCTCTTTCATTTAAAAAAAAAAAAAAACCATGAGTTTACACTTGGGATGAGCAGAAAGTAACGTTATCCAACATAATTGCGTGCAATACGTTATCCAACATAATGGCATGAATTGCGTATTTACCTTAGATCTCTCTTGCTTTTGTTGATGCATCCTGTGTGGGAGATCTATTATTATGGAGTTTTTGTTCTGGTTTCTGCAGTGCCCATCCTTCAACCCCTTCTATGGGGTTGGTTGTTCCTTTACCTTAATAGTGGCCATCCCTCAATCCCCGAAAAGGGGTTGTTGTTTAGGGTAGGGCGGATGGCTCTCTTGAGTGTCATACCCCTGCCTTCCACTGTTTCGGTGCTATATCCGCTTTATGCGGCCCAATCCTTGGCTTCGTCCAAGGTAGATAGGTCCGGGAAATTTTTGATTCTTTTAGAATCAAAATCATCCCATTGCCTCACTGGTGTTAGAGTTCTTGGTACTATTCTTCTTGGGTCTATTGTTGGGAGCCCACCCATGTGCTCTTCATTGTAACCCTTGTTTGAATGAATGAATGGTTCTACTTAAAAAAAAAAAAAATACCTTATTCTTTATTTTATTTTATTTTTTCTTCATGCAATACATCATTCATTAATGCCAACACGTTATCCACCAATAGTAACGTCAATATTTTATGTTAAAAGTAATAACATTACAAAATCTCAATCATTTAATTTTAAGAAATGCTACTCAACATTTTTTGCTATCCATCTGAGCCATCTCTCAGCCTTCTCATCTTATGTGGCACATTTATGCACTTGTTTGTTTTTTTTTTTTTTTCTCTTTTTTTTTTTTTTGAAAAAAAAAAGAAGAAAAACTAAAAATAAGACAACAAAAAGAATCCTAAAAGATAGACAATCAACAATGTTGAGTAGTATTTTTCATTAATTTTAAAACAATATATTGTTAGGATTTAAGGAAATAGAGTAATGCTTGTGTATCTACTCCATATCATTTTCAGTGTCTTTTTAATATACATAGACTAATTTTTTTATTTTTTGAGAAAAGCAAGTGAACTCCAACTTTTATTTAAAAAAATAAAAAAATTAGTCCATTTATACTAAAAAAACACGAAAAAAGACTTAAAATAAATACACAAACATTACTCATCTACGTCATAATATCCAGAAAATGTACATTAATTAGATGTAATCGTTTTTGATACGTGCTATATCCTAACAAAAAATGGAAGGGAAGCCGCAATTAAAGCTACAAAATTTTTTGAAAAAACAATTAAAGCAGACATTTTACCATTTCTGATCAAAGGTTGTAGCTATATAAACATAAGTTGGATAGCCCAAGATATAATAGAGCAAAATTACAGAGTGCAGCTATCTCACCAACTCAAGAAATATGGAGAATTCTTCATTAAAGTTGGCTTTCTTGGTAGTATTCTTGGTTTTTGGCTCAGGTAACTGTGTTTTTTTGTCTTTCTCTGATTGCATTGTGTTATTTTGCAATAGTAGTATGGAGGATAATATCCTCTTCTTTTTTTTCTTTTTTTTTCTTCCCCATGAATGCCAACAAATATTGTCTGCCGGAGTTAATTACATGAGTGATAAGAAAAACATGTTAGAATAATATTTAAGCGATTAAATCCTTTATTTCCTATTGTTTATGCTTTCGACAACAAATATTAATTTATGATGATATCAAAACAAACCGTCTTGATTTTTGACTTTTAAAGTGATAATTTATCATTAATTTTAGAGAGAAAGCTGCTTCCAATTTCTTAGCTAGCTTTTGCGTAAGAAAGAAGAGGAAAAAAAAAGAAGAATAGGAATTAGATAGCTAGAATTTTTTTATTTATTTTATAATACTACTCTTCATACTCATTTCATATCGACTGACGTTGCGTGTTTTAAGTGGCTTCTCATGTCAATCATTTGAAGACAAAAAAATAAAAGGGAAAATTTATAATTTTTAATGCAAGTTCAATTTAGTCTTTAAGTTTTCAATTTTGATAATTAGGTCCTTAGATTTTTTTCTAATTTCAAATAGGTCCCTTCATTAACTTCATGTCCAATTAATTAAAAACATGTCACTTCAAACTAATCAATTAATACTACATACTCTCGTTTGACAAGTCATCTAGTGAGGGTTGGCCCCCCTCACAAATTAGTGGTGGTCGGCCACCCCTTTTTAAAAATAAAATGTTTTAATTGTTTTATTTAAGGTATATTGGTGATTTGAAATAACCGTGTCAAGCAATGCATACAGTTAGCACATGATATTAATTGATTGGTCTAACGTGACATATCGTTAATTAATCAAACAATAGATTGATAGAGTGACCTATTTGAAACTAACGAAAAACCTGAAAAAATACTTAATTGTCAAAATTAAAAACTTATGAATTAAATTAAAATCGCTTAAAAACCTAAGCACTAAAAAGTGACAATATTATTCATTATTTTTTAAGGTTAGGCCCGACTGGATTTTGGCCGAAAAGTTTTTCAATGGGGGTGGGAGAACCATATAAATGCTATTGTATTCTTTAATTAGTTTCCATTTATGGCATCAATTCTTATATAGAGATTTATCAGTGCTATACACATCTGTTATTTTATGAGCAATTAATATGAGTTTTATTTCACTAATTTATTTATAAATTTGTTTGTACATNAATGGTGAGTGAGTTTTTGAATAGAGGTGCATTAACCGTACGTCCATTGACTCAAAAAATGGCGCAGAGCTGCAGTTGGGAGCAGAAGCAAGAAATATACAAGATCCGTATTGCAAGACTCCTCAAGACTGCCTTAATATTTGCCCTTACTGTAAAAGCTGTCGGTGTGAACGACGCCAGTGTTACTGCTCCAGAAGCCCCCAAGATCAGTTCATTGCTGAAGGCCTTGTCAAACTCAATGGAGCTTAATTAAATGTCATTACCTTAAATAACATGCAACATGTGCAATTTTCTGATTAAATAAAATTAAGTTCATTATCACGCTTTCCATGGAAATTAATTTACTTCTTCAAAAGATGTTCTATTTTCATTGGGATTATTGGAGACTCTATGAGCTTGGATGTCTTCCCCTAGGTGCTTATGCTTGGGATAAATGCAAAATCTGTCATTGCAGTTGGCCTAAATTATAAATCGCTTCATGTGGTATTAAAATGAACTCAGAAGTCCTTATGGTATGCCAAAACAACAATTTAGTCGTCTCTGAAGTCAAATTCTGTTAAGTGCCACATCAACGCCAATAAAATGACGACATTGTCACTCTTAATAAAAAATAGGAAAAATTTCATAAAGGCCCCCTGAATTTTTACGCGATTTGAAGAACCCTCCTCAATCTTTAATTTTTCTCAATTTCACTCCTCGAACTTTCAATTTCTATCAGAAACCCCCCCTCAGTCTGTTTTCACGTTAAAATTTTTTGAAATTCTCAAAATACCCCTCATTTTATGGTTTAGAATTTTTTAAAAAAATATTTTTTGTTTAAAATACAAGGATATTTTGGAAATTTTAAAAAATTTTAACAGTGAAAATAGACGGAAAGGGACTTTCTGATAGAAATTGAAAGTTCGAGGGGTGAAACTGAGAAAAATCAAAGATTGAAGAGGGTTTTTCAAATCGCGTGAAAAGTCAGGGGACTTTTGTGAAGTTTCTCCTAAAAAATAAATAAATTCTCGAACTCTGTGAATTAGCAAAGCATTCTCTGAAATTCCAAGTTGGAAATGTAACTTCAATTTCTTTGTGGATGGAGGCTTGGCATCCAGATGGTATCCTCTTTGATAAGTGTGGCTTTCGGGTCATTTATGATTCTAGGAGCTGAATGGATGCAACAATATTGTCTAGTGTGATCAAAGTTGGTTGCTATTCAAAGCCGGTTGCCTCTTGTGGATTTTGGTGTGCATGCAATATGTCCCCCTCTTGTAGAGATACATGGGAGGCTATTAGGGTGAAAATGCCTAAGGTTGATTGGGTTAAGTTGATACCCAAATTGCTACACAACTGAAAGTTTAAAGGGGAATTACAGAAATTCCCCTTACCTCTAAGACGAGTTTTAACATCCCAAGAGACATTTAACCACAATTTATCCTCAGATTTGGAGACTACCATGTTTGATAGCATTTCTCAATCTCCACAAATGGTAAAAAGCAGCACTCCAAGACAGCTTACACATAGAAGCAGCCAAGCTCTTACTTCTCCAATTCCTAAAGCCAAAAGCCAAGATATCATATCCCACACAACCGAAGGATTGACAATACTGCATTTTCCCATTAAACACGACTGCTGAAGCCACACTCAAAGAAAACATGATCTCAACTCTCAACACAATGATGGCAGAAAACACATTTACTATCACCAGTAAAACCCCAACATAATTGAATAGCCAACCAAAAAAAATAAAACCCCAACATAACCAACGGTCACCAGTAGAAAGATTATTCTTAAAAGCAAGCCAAGTAAAGAAAGCTTGTCTAGGAACAGCAAGATGGAACCAGACAAGGTCACACCATTCCACCAAAGGCTTTCTGGACCAAAAAAAATCCCAGGTATCTTGACGGATTTATGCCATTTATAACCTTTTTTTTTTCTTATTGCAGTCTATGAGTTTGGATTTCTTCTAGTGCACGCCCCTTGGTCTCTGGCACGAGTTTAGCAATAAATAAAATTCCCACACCACATATGCCCGCGAATATGAAGAATGTCCCTGAAATGGTGTACCAAGAACAATCATTAGAAAAAGAACGAAGTAGTCACAAAGAGAGGGAGGACTAATTAAAGGGAGGCATTATAACCATAGGTACCTCCTGTGATACACCTATGTGGCGTACCCATGTGGCCTAAAGGGACAAGTGTTAGCATATAATGGTGTCTCACGCGGCATGTTGTTAAGACCAATGACAGAACTCTGACGGAAGTACCAAGTCGTGAATTAGGGTTAACGTCAAGTACCACATCACAAAGTTTTTGAAACTGAAGTATCGGTTTGATTTCGGTGACAACCACAGGTACCAATTTTGGGGTTAACCCTAATTTTTATATTATCTATGATTTGGTTTCCTTGTAGGTTTATGATTAATTTCCTTATTTAGTCTAAGTTTTTTTGTTCACCACTCCTTAATTCCTCTAAATAGGGATCATTGTAATACAATTCTAACATACTTCAATATAGTAAAGATGGAATCTTAATGAGCCTTTATCAGTCTCTTTCTTTCTCTCTGCTTCTTCTCTCTCTCTCTCACTTTACATATTTGTACATAACTGTTCTAACACTATCCAAATGAATATAGTGATAATGAAACCGTGACTAGATACAAGGATTTGATGTCATTTTTATAACGAATTTTTTTCTTATTGCAGACTATAAGTTTGGATTTCTTCTAGTGCACGCCCCTTGGTCTCTGGCACGAGCTTAGCAATAAATATAATTCCAAGACCACATATGCTTGCGAATATGAAGAATGTCCCTGAAATAGTGTACCAAGAACAATCATTAGAAAAAGAACAAATTAGTCACAAAGAGAGGGAGGACTAATTAAAGGGAGGCATTACCTGCTGAGCTCCACTCAAATGAAAAGTTGAAAGTGACAGAAATAATCCAAGAACCAATCCAGCTGACAAAAGTCACAAGGCTTCCAGCGGAAGCCATTATGTTTGTAGGGAATATCTGAAAAAAAAAAAAAAAAAACCCATTATTCATTTTCAAGCTAATCTATACCTTAAATTTTTAAAAGTTTGGTGCAAAAATGAAGTTTACAACGTACCTCTGACATAATAATCCATGGTATTCCTGCAATGCCTAGCTGAAAAGAACCCAAGAAAACCTGATTCCGAAATCATTTGATTAATACACAACTGGAAAAGAAAGGCATGAAGTAAAAATACAAACATTCTATGTGCAAGGCAGGGGTGAGGAAAATCAACCATTTCTACTGCTTGTTTCCTTATTCCAGAAGTGTTTGTAAAAACACAAAAACTCCCAAGTGTTCTATGAACACTTAGGAGTGTTTGTGTTTTTTCTGATTTTATGTGTTGAGGAGTATAGCATGGATTTTAGGATAGGTGCTTGATTCAGATAAGGCTTAGGAAGAAAAATGGTTGCTTGCATTTTATTTTTTTAAATTGCAATTGTACAACATGCTCAATGAAATTTTTTTTTTTAAAAAAAACCAGATGCATAAATTCCCATCTCAGATAATTTTTTGGAGAAAATAGGGGAAAAGAAGACGTTGCTTTAGGTATTTCAACCAAAAGCAAAAAGGACAAGTTGCCGCATGGTTAGTTTTCATTACCAATACACCAATAAGGACCAAAATCGGAATGAGCTCCTCCCCCCTTTGAAGATCCTGCAAGGAGAATGAAAATGCAGTGATACTTCAAAAGAATATAATCAAGCAAAGTATATAGGTTTATAAATTTTGCTTAAAAAATAACCTGCAAGAAGAATGAAAATCCAGTGAGGAAACAACCTAAGCATGTTCCGGCCACAGATATCTGCAATCATTGGCATACTTCTTCAGTATGGGATTGTCAATACACTACAAATATAAACAGAAAATTATTTGGTTCTGACCAGTAGGAGTGGCCGTCTTCCGCACTTATCTATGAGGAGTACTCCCAAAACTGTCATTGGAATCTGCATATAAATGATTACTTAATCTTAGACAAGGAACAAGTTATATATACCAGATATATGAAGAAATTACAGTGAACCTGAACAACTGCCGCTGCTATAGTCCCAAGCTTACTTGAAAATCCTGTCATACAGTAGCCGACTCAAATATGTCTTCCATTCTTTATGATATGATTCTTTCAATTAAGCATGAGTAGTTACTATAGTCTCATAACTTACCAGCCGACTCAAATATCACACTTGTATAAAATGTAAACCCATTAAGTCCTCCAAATTGTTGGAATACCATAAGCCCGACTGCAACCTATGACAGTTTCAAAATGTCTAGCCTTCACAAAAGATATTGAACAAAAAGGCAACATCTTAGAATAATTTCGAGTGCTTACTTTTATTGGATGAGCATATTTCCACTGGAACAGATATAGAATTCCATCTTCAGATATCCATTGAAGGTTTTCTGCATATTCCTGTAAGACAAGGAAAGGCAATTGCATAATAATAATAATAATTTAGCTTTTGAGATAAGTGATGATTTAATAATAATAGTTCAATATTAGTATATTAGTTGCTCCTTCACTGAGTTTGATAAAGTAAGAATTACTTTGATGTCAGCTGCTTCTTGAGAAATATCAGCATTTTCTCCCCTGAGGAATTGCAGCACAGCTTCAAACTCTTCTACACGTCTGCATTTGGCCTGCAGGCAATAAAACTCAGAGCATAGTAATGAATATTGCTAAATTTGATTTTCATTTGTTATAGGCTTCATATATATGAACAACCATAATTTTCTCCCATTCTATTAATGCACCATGTACAATCCAACCTAAAATACGACTTCCAGCAGAAGCTTGAATTGGACTTACCAGCCATCTAGGAGACTCAGGAATGAGAAATAGGCCAACCAGATGTACAAGACATGGGATAATTCCTGAGAATGGTATCACATAGAAGCAAATTTTAAGGAGCTATCTTTTGACTGTATTCGCAACAATACAAGCTGAATAAATAGGTGACCTATTAGAGCCAAGGTGCGCCAATTGACAAGAGAACCAATGAGAAATGAGAACGCTTGGCCGAAACCTATCATCAGCTGCATATGGAAAATACATTGGCACATAAAGGATGGAGCTGACATTTAATTCAAACCTATGATCAGAACATCTACTTGAGAAAGTGATATAAATGCTCCTCTAACATTCTTGGGCGTAATTTCTGCAATATAAACAGGAACCTGTAAAAAATATATATATTATAAAGATCATTATTCATCACAAGAATAAGTGATCATATTTGAAGTCTAAACCTTGTAATTGCAATTACCACATAGGAAAGAACCCCAATTCCACATCCAACTAAAAATCTTCCAATGTAAAGCCACCAAGCATCCTGTCAACACGAATACACATTTTATTTATGAAATCATTCACTTCAGTTTCTAGTTGATTCCACCTAAACAATTTATTCTCCAATATAGTTGCCGGCCCAATTCAGACCTTTTATTTTTTGTTTTTCATTTCAGTCTCTTTTTTATATCGGTCCTTATACAACATATAACGGTATTCAGAAATTTCAGCTAATAAAAATTATATCCAAAGGAACAACAATTGTTTCAAATATGCTTCATGGGGCATCTTCTCAATTAATATCATAGAACTTGAACATGAAACTCCAACAGAAACAAGAAAGTTAGTACAACTATCTCTTTCTAATGCTTATTCTAAAGCTTTCTTCTAAAGTTGATTTCTGACAATCTACTTGCCTACTAGTCCTTGTTGCAAATCAAATTTCTTGAAAGAATATATTCCGAGATATGAGACAAATATAGGCGAATCAAAGAAAACCCTTTCAGTAAAGAATAAGGTAGAAAAAGAAATAGAAGTAAAAGAATGAGAAGAATAAGACCACCTTTGCAAATAATATTACAATCCACCCCACGATGCAGAGTATTTCTGAAACTCCCATTGCCTGCTTTACAAGATTAAATAATCCTAATTAACTGAAAAAGTTGGTAGACTCTGAAATCCGCAAGTAGAAAAGTAGAAAACTTACACCTCTCCTGCCAATGAAATCCGCAATTTTCCCACTAAATACTGCCCCTAACATTGCTCCAATTGTTAATATTGAACCAAAAATCGAATACTGCACCACGTGTGAAAAGAAGAATGAGGAAAAATGAATCTAATAAAGGAATATAACATAAAGAACAACACAAAATATATTGTGTACCTACACCACTTTGATTAACCCTTCAATATATTGTACCAATCATCAAAGACTTCCCCACAATCTGTAATTTCAGATAATTTTCTTTTGTGTGTGTGTATATATAAGGAGGTGGACAAGTCAGGTACCCTGCATAATTCTTTTTTTCGGATGAAAAAAACTTCTATGACAAACAAACACAAGATACAACCCTTCAGCAATACAGCTGAACTATGGAGATACTACTGAGAACAAATCTGCAGGAACAACATCCTGCAGAAACAGAACAGAAACAAAAAAAAAAAAACATAAAATTCTGCAGAGATTCTACAAAAACTAATCATACAACACATCAAACACAAACAGCTACAAACAGTCTGCAACAAAACGACAGGAGCTAAGAGAAAGCTACTAATTAAGCACTTCCTACCCTGCATAATTCTATGGGAAAAATGTAAAATTAGCCTATTTGGTTATACCGATTTGTAATAAGGTTTATGTGCTATAAAAATGTTCTGAGAGCTATATGTGGTATGCAAAAATAACGAATAGATTACTGTGCCCAACTTCCAACTTCTGTCTAATTTTTTTGCCGAAAACCGTTAAATATCCGTACCGATCCGAATATGACATGTGTCACTGGTAATAAAAAAATTTATAAATATATAAATTAATAAAAATTATAAATATAAAATATATATTATGGGGAAGGGTCAGTGCAGTCTAAGTGGCGTATTTGACGAGATTGTGCACAAAGAAACCGGCTATTCCAGTGGACTTTTGAAGCAGACTAGGAAGTGAGGTTGCTCAGCAGCTTGAGAATATCGCTATTGCCAGTCCGGTTTGTGCAATGAGGTTTGCTAATGCCACGGTGGTGATGGTTGGTTATCCATGGTCAGAAAAAATAGCGAGGGAGGGGAAAGGGGTGGGGGGAGGAAGATGGTATAGAAGAACTCTGAGCGGACGGGGCGAGGGCGCTACTCGCAGAGATAGCGCAGGCTTCAACGAATGGCTCTTGATTGGACCTGCAGCTCGCCCTCATGAATCTCTTTATGCCACTGCTGTTCTTGCTGAGTTACTGTCGTTTGTTCTACCTTTATCTCATGTACATTTGGGGGGTTCGGCCGCATCAAGATCCACTACAAGTTTAAAGAAATTGTATATTCTCGAATTATATCAATCCATGATTTATTTTTTTGCATCAATGAAGTGAAAGATTTTACATATTAAAAAGGTGATATGCTAAAGAAACAGCTAAAAAAAAATTCATTTGAAAAAGTTTTTCTTCAATTTTGAATAAACGATTCTTCTTTAATAAACTAAAAGATAATTTTTAGCTTAAAGTTTTTTTACGACATAAAGCATAGAACCTGATGAAAATGTACTCAATTTTCTTTGGTAACATATCACTTTTTTTAATATGTAACATTTTTTATTCCGTTTGATACAAAAAATGGCATAATTTCACATAATCTAAGAATCTAGGAAATCCTCATTAGGTTCGGCCACCCCATTTGGCAAAGGGTGGCTTGACCACCCTGTTTGAGTTAGGGGTGAGCAAAACCCGACTCTACCCGCAATACCCGCCCAACCCTACCCCCCCCCCACCCCACCGAAAAATTTGAATTTTTAGGGTTTAATCGCGGGTTCGAGTTATTTTTTTGCATATCCGCGCGAGGCAGGTCGGGTTGCGGGTTGTTTTTTGAAAATTATAGGTACTCGACCCGACCCGACCCGCGATTTGTGATATACTATAAATACATTTTTTTTCCCCTCAGACCTAAATTCTGAAATGTCCTAATTCCTAAACTCCTTTGTCTCGACGCCTCCCTCCCCCGAGTCCCATTCTTTTGTTCTTCTTCTTCTTCTTTTTCTGTTCTTCTTTTTCTTCGGTCAGACCTCGCCTCCCTCCCAAGTCCCATTCTTCTTCTTCGGTTCTTCCCCTCGTCGGCGTCCCACCGCGCCTTCCTCCTCTGAGAAAACTCAGAAAACCTTCTCTGCTGCAACCTGCTGTCCCGCATCGCCCAAGCTGCCGTCTCGTCCAGCCATCCATCTCACCCAAGCCACGTCGTCCAGCCATCTAGTGACTCCGACAGCTGTGAAGTACGAAGCCGTCCTGTGCCTCCCACGCCCTTCTGTCCAGCCGCCATGCCCAAGCCCTCTCGTCCAGCAGCCACGCCCACACCGATCTAGGTCGATCGGGATTTCACGGCCATGCCCACACCGATCTGGGCAAATATGGATCTTCACGGCCACGCCCACGCCGATCTAGGCAGATCTAGATCTTCACAACCACACCCACGCCAATCTGGCCCATCGGTCAGACCTCGCCTCCCTTCTGAGTCTCATTCTTCTTCTTCGGTTCTTCCCCTCAAACGGTCAGACGACTCAGAGTCTGATACCCGCCCTGCCCAACAAACCTGAAACCCGGCGGGTTGCAATAGAAACATGCAGGTTGCGGGTTAAATTTTTTCAAACCAGCACCCCGCGGGTTGGGTATCGGATACCCTTGATACCCGACCCAAACTGACCTGTGTTCACCCCTAGTTTGAGTTTTTTTTTTTTTTTATAAGATTTGTATATTTACACGTGTTATAATATAATCGGTGTTGGTGTATCATTTAACGGTTTTCGTCAAAAAATTATTAGACGAAAGTTAGGTAGAATAACCTATTTGTTATTTTTATATACCACACAAAGCTTTCACATTTTTATGCCAAATAAACTTTATTGCAGATCAGTCTAACCAGGTAGACTAGTTTTACGGTTTTCCCTTCTTTTTAACTTATGCCTTCTAATTTCTCTCTCTCCCTTATTTTCTATCCGCTCTCCCCCTCCCCTCCATGGTTGTGACTTATCATCATGAAAGTTGGACCTTTATGGCCATGGAGATTGAGCCACAACAACCTCCATGGCCACAAAGCTTGAGCAACAGCCATGGTGTTTGTCACATATATGGGTGGGGGCTGAAGCTCTCAAAAATTTTAAAAGGCCCTTAAAAAATGTATTTTTATGAGTAGTGTTAGAGCACCTATTTATTATATTATATTTTTCATATATTCCATATATATTAGGTCAATATCGATATATTTTTTATTTAAGGGTCGATTGTAATCAATTTTTTCTTGGGATTGTAATACAATCTTTATTAGGATTTGATTACTATACTTTTATTCACTCACTCTAATAAATAGGGACATTTGTATTGTAGATAATCAAGTTAATAAGAGCACAATATAGCCTTTAGGGTTGTTCAGAATGATAAACGTAAGTGTCTAACACCGAACCATTTGTAATTCTTTTTGTTCCTTTTTCTTTCTTACTTCCACTATTGTTCCTGTATTTCATTATTCCACACAAACTTTAACATGGTATTAGAGCCTCTGTCCTGTAGACTCCTATAATTCTCACTTCTCACTGTCACTCCACACGCCTCCATGCTCCGCTGAAAATCACTACCAATTCTGCCACACGCGTCCACGATTGTCCAATCACTTTGGTAGCCACGCCTTTTGACAAATACACTGCAGCTTGTTCCAGATCTGCCACTCTGACCTCCATCTAAGCCTTCACGTGCCGCCCAAGGTTTCTACCCGTGCAGCCACGCGTCTTCACTCTCAACCAATCAATTTCGTAAACATGCCATCAAATAGGTCTTCTGCCGAAGGTTCCAAATCAACCGCAATCTCGTCCATTGGACATTTCACATGCTCTCACGCACCTCCAAAAGTCTCTGCAACTCTTCCACACACATTCATGCACCACCACAAATTGGTGGTCGCTTCAACGCATCAGATGCACGTGCCAACACGCTCACATCCCATGGATCTGGTCGATCAACTCGGTCGATCACTGATCAAATCCAGTCCAAAACCGGTTCACTGCGGCCCACTTTGTTTTCAACCCAGCCCAGCAGCTATCGGTTCAATACCAATTCACTAGGTTTTCAACCCAATTCTATCTGGTTTCAATTCCATTCAGACTCTTTTCAAACTAGTTCAACCAATTTAAGTTCATTTGCACCACTGTTTTAGTGGGTCTATTTCGGTTTCACACCATCTTAACCCGGTTCAACTGGTTCAGACCGGTTTCAAGCTGGTTAAAAAAAAAATGAGAAGAAGAAGAAGAGGTCCAAGTGGACCACATATGCGCGCCATGTGCGAGTCAAGTTTGGTGCGTTGACCCGATAACCACCCAGGTGAGCTCATTCCTTTTTGTTTTCAGGCCCAATTTGGCCCTTTTGGTTTTTGACCCAAGTTGGCCTTATTTGTGACGGATTTGGGTATGCCAATTCGTTAACCGCCCAAGTGAGCTAGCTCACACACGTATTGGATTCGGGTCAGCTAACCTAATAACTGCCCAAGTGGGCCCATTTGTTTTTTTTTTTTTTTTTTTGGCCTAAGTCGGCCCCTTTTGGATTTTGGCTCAAGTTAGCCCTGCATTCCGAAGCAACCAAATTTGCCACCTACCACCATCGTTGGCCGCCCGCTAGCCTTTATTTCCTCTGGCAACATCTGTCGTCAATCTTCACCACCTGCCTTGGTTTATCAGCCAACGTCTACGGCCCGTTCCCGGCCTCCACCGCCACCATCGCCAAAAAGAAAAAAAATCAATTGTTATGTTTTCAAACTCAAGCTTCTATGATCTTCCACCTTGAGTTTGACGGGGATGTTAAAATATACGAAAAATGTATTATATTTTCCATATCTTCCATATTAAGTCAATATCAATATATTATTTATTTAAGGGTTGATTGTGATCAAATCCTTCTGAGATTATAATACAATTTTTATAGAGATTTGATTATCATAATTGTATTTACTCACTACCCTATAAATATGAACATTTGTATTGTAGTTAATCAAGTTAATAAGAGTACAATATAGCCCTTAGGGCTGTTCAAAGTGGGAGACGTAAGTGTCTAATACCGAACCACCAATAATTCTTTGTATTCCTTTCTATTTCTTGCTTCTGCTATTGTTCTCATATTTCATTATTCCACACAAACTTCAACAAGTAGTTTCCTTTCAAAATTTATTTTCTCTTTCCGATTTATTTAGTTATTTATTTTTTATAAGTTTTGTCCCCTCTCAAGTTCTAGTTTGGTCTTTGCCAATATGCATGCTATGGAGGGGTGTTATGAGCCTAAGAAACAAACTGCATAACAGGACTTTGGACCAGAAAGTTGGCAGGATGAGTCATGCATGTGTGACCACCCTATGGTTATGTAAAAGTTGTTAGAGGGACCTCAAACCTCACAACACAAGTTCTGATTTTGCTAAATAATTATCTACCAACTTTATTGCAAAATGCTTAAATAAAGGTTACAACCTACTTGTTTTAGGGTTAGGAATTGTAACCTAACTTGAGTAGGAGGCATGGTACTCCTTTTAGGGAAATAATACATGGAAAATATAAAGACTACATGGAAACAATAGTATTGCACGGTAACACTACAAAAAGTACTCCGATATGGAGTTGACTTCTCCTACATATTGCCAGCTGCCACTCCTATTAATTAAGGAATTAAATACTATTACATGCAATCAAGACTTGATGAAACCATGACTCTTGGAAATGAAATACGGATTAATACGATAAGTAGAGATTTATTTCAAACAAATATAGATGATCGTAAAAGGGAAGAGGAAGAGAGAAAGGAGAAAGCGTAGAAAAAGGCAGAGAGGGGAGAGCTAGATGACAGAGAAATTGGAAGGCATAAGTGGAGGGAACAAAATATTTTATTTAAAAATGGATAAAAATGCTGACAAAAATCTGGGAAAGAAGCGAGGCTGTTTGGTTTAGATTTTTCGAAGTATTTGATATTTCAAAATATTTTACTCTTGATTTAATGTAATTTTCAGTTCAAAAAGTTATTAATCTTGCCTCGTCTTTGGATTAACCAAACACGTACTATTATTTTGAGATAGAGAAATATATTTAATCAATTTTCAGATTTAATTGATTTGAAAAAATCTTGAGTTGAATCTTGGTCGATCGAAGTATTTAGGCACTATTATTTGAGAGTGCGTGGTGGCCAAAAAATAAAATAAAATAAATAAATCCAGTAGTCGATCACTTTCCCTTTGGTCTTCAAATCTAGGCCTAACCACGTACAGCCGGCCCTGATCTCAACTTAATTATGAATTTATAATCTGAGATGACACTGCTGCACCACTATTAAGATATTGACTTTCAGATGCATGGAATAGTAGTTAGCTAATATAATAACTATATATGTTTATTAAATAATACTTCAGTTAAACTTTAACCTCCGCGAAGTTTAGGCCAAGCTCATCCTCAATTCCGGTCTCAGCTGGTGACGAATACCCCACCTGCAAACCAATCAAAAACTATCAGATATGAATCGTACTCAGTTTTGATAATGTATGCAAGCAGCCTGCACCAGTTAATTTAGCGATTAATGTTTTTTTCTTTTTCTTTTTAGCTTGAGGTTTGACAAATAGTTATTTTTGTTTTAAAAAGTACCGATTAATCACTCCTTAGGGGATATATGGTTCGGCTACCTCTAGACTTGTCAGAAAGAATTGCCAAACTATTTCCTTAGCTTTAAGAGTTTGAAGCGGTTGAGTCACCTCTCATTTAGTCACATAGGGTACGGTATATACACCTGACCACCCTTGCTTTTTACCTTTTTCTATATTTAATTTTTTAATATATATAAGTGCGTGATACGTGTCACATTATGATTAGTGTAGATATAACCTATTAATGAATTATGTCAACTTTCCTAATGGTAGAGATCATCTTCTTTTTCCTTATCCTACAAAGTAATTCTGGAAACGATTTTTCAAAACCTCAAACTACAAGAACAAAAAATGCATTTATCTCTATAATTAATTTATATATATGGAAAATGGTGGACGTGGGAGGAGTTTGTTTCCACCAAAACGCTGTCTATATCATGCATATATATACTTTACCATCTTAACAGCTAAAGTGAAAAGCAAAATATTTGTGCAACACAACACATTTAACAAACTAAACTATAAAAACTTAACAAACTAGTAGTTAAATCAAAAAAGACATGCAGTAATTAATGATATATATACTTACGCCATTTCCAAAAGTATAAGATCCGCAGGTGGCGACTAAGGTGCTAAGGACAAGAACACATGTGGTGGTTGAAGAAGATGATGATTCAGTAATTAGCACCACAACCCCGTCATCCCTAATATTGTCGTCGATCTTTGGCTCCAGAAGTGGTTTCCTTGTCGGTGCTCCTTCTTCCATGCTTCCTCCTAAACTGATCATCAGTTTCTTGCGAGAGAGTTGTGGTGGGGGGGGAGGGATCAATATTTATTCATTTACATGGGACGAGCAATAATTTGATGAGACTGACAGATATATTAATTGTAAACTAAAACAAGTTGAAATATGGTTGAGAAGTGCGTGTATGAGAGATGATCAGATGCAGGGATTTGATGACACTTGTTAATAAGTTGTTGGGCTGTGACGTTGTGCGAAGGCGGCTCGGTAGAAGTACTTGAGGCCTACGTACGTACGTTTTGTGCAAAGGTTTTTTGTTTTTTGTTTTCATTTTTATAAGTACTAGGTTTTGGCTTGTTCCTTAATTCATGCCTGTCCTGGACTTGTCCTACTCCAGCTGGCATAACATTTATGGTAAAGAAAGTGTTAAGGACGCGTGTTACTGTGTTACTGGCGTGAGTTATATACGTACTCAAAATAGCACGTTTATAATTTCGTATTTCATGATATGGGAGCCTAGGCCTGTTAAACTTTTTGTGTTGTTGGATCTTCTCGTCATCATCAGTCATCCGTGGGTCTTCAAAGCACTGTGAAAAAGAAAACTAGATAAATCGAGGGCAGTGAGTTTGATGACTGGTAGGGTGGAGTAGTTCTACACGGCAGACTGGGGTCGTCCCAGCGTCAAACCTTGAAAAAAAACAAATTAAGGAAAAAATACACTTTATTTCCAAATGTTTCACCTTTTTTTTTTTTCTTTTTCAATGTCTTTTTTAATGTTTTAAAATTTGTAACGTACCTGAACAAAGTTTCTAAAATTTGAAATCAAACCCATCTAGGATTGTAATTAAGATGAGCTTTACAATTTTAAGACTGGTTTGTTTATGAGGCCAGGATACATGTTCGAGCTGAGCTATGAAATATGTGTTCAAGCTCCGCTCGTTAGAAGTTCGGGCAAGCTCGAGCCCATTGATAATGCTATTCAAGCTAAGCCGAGTACTCGATTCAGCTCGAGCTAGGTTATTAAATTTTTTAATATGTGATCCAAGCAAAATTCAAGTCTGAATTTATAAACAACCTCTACACATTTATCTAAAAAATAAATATATAATATATAACTATATAAAGCATATCATACAATATAGTATATATATAACTATAGTTTATAGATAACAAATTAACAAAATATTATTATATATTACTATAAAGTAGAAACTATAGTATAAGTATAATGTTAGCAAATAATAAGTTAAGTATACTATATATAACTAATTAACTATATTATAAATATAGTATATAACTATTGTTAACCATATACTATGTGTCATATGTATAGTTATATATAGAGGCGGAGCCACATGGCCCCTTGGGGGGTTTGTGGCACCCCCAATTTTTTTTAATTTTTTTTTTTTTTTTTTTTTTTTCACTCACACACTAACTTACTACCTTCACACTACACTTACCTCACTCGCTTCACGCCTTTATGAACTAAATAATTAGTATGTTAATAATCAGTTTACACACACACAATACACACATTGATACATACATTTAATAGTAATCACTACTATATATCAACAGCATTCACTACATCTACTAATAACACACTACTATATTTACTTAATTAGTAGAGTCTAGTTCCCTTTCCTTTCTATACTACTATACTATATCATAGTATATACTCATATATATATTCTCACCTCCTCATAATATTACGTAATCACTATAACAATATATATCACTCACTCACTATACTCATCTTCCAATTAAAGTAAGTATCACCTAGTTAATATACTTCACCAATAATTAAACTATAATTAAATACCGCTCGTTAGTTTATTAATAATATTAAGGTTAATGTAAATATTAAAGTAATATCTACGCGCATCAGTAGAGAAATAAAAAAGTCTGGCTGAGAAGGTCAGTAGGAGACTTAAAAGAATAAGGCAACAGAGATTATACTAGAATTTTGTGAAAGGAGTATGAAGTATCGTCACTAATTTCTACACTCACTCTCTAAAGGTTTATATCACGTAACCACCAAGATTGGGTAGAAATTTTAATCACGAGAGCGAACTGTAGAAAAAATAGTTTATTTAAACATCACAATGTTAGCAATACTATGGAGGAACTTTTACGAAAAATAAGTGTTACAGTTGAGGTAATTGTGGGGAAGGAGAAAATTTTAAGTAAGATAAGAAGAATATGATAAAGGATGAATAAATTGTAAAATTTTGAAAATTTGTTAAATGTAAATTAGAAATTTTTAAACATTTGAGGAGAAATTGAAAAAGATTGATATTTGGGGTAAATTGTATTTTCATAAAATAAGAAACGAGTTAGATATAGACTAGATTTATATTAATTTATTTAAAAAAAATAGAATTAAAATGTATAATAATATATATAATTATATATATAATAATGAAAAAAGTGATAAAGAGTACCAAAAAATGATAAAAATAAGATACGGTGAAACAAATAAATATATGAAAATAGAGGTATAATATAGGGGAAATATATAAGAGAAAATAAAATAATGAAAAAGACAATTGTATTTTTATAATTAACTGGGATGTAGCAGTGGATAAAGGGTCTAGGCGTATAGGGATTGGAATTTTAGTACGGGATCATGAAGGAATAATTTTGGCAGCTTGTAGCTTTGCAAAAACTTTTTTGGTGGAACTGAAGCTTTAGTTGCTTTCTATGCTGTGAACTTTAGCAAGGACATGAGCTTTAATGATATAATCTTAGAAGGGGATGCTTTACGAATTATTGCTGCAATAAAAGTGGGTAACCAAAATTAGAGCAGATTTGGTCATATTATGGATGGTATTATACTGCGACTAAGTCAATTGAGATCATGGCAGATTAATCATGTTAAGAGGAATGTAAACTCAACTATTCATGTTTTAGCTCAAAAGTCTATTAAGAATGTCATAGATAAGGTTTCAGTTGAAAAAACCTCAAATTACATCTATAGTATTGTACTCCGAGAGCAATTTGCTCTTGTATGATTATTGTCTTATCAATATATTCTCACAATTTGTTCAATAAAAAAAAAAATGGGGACGGCCGGTGTTGGGATATCAATCTATCACGTTACATCCAAACATTTAAATAATTATACTTGAGATATGACCTTTCTTCAATCTAGAATACTATCCTTATCCAGTAATTAAGCAAATTTAGTCTAATACAAATAATATAAAACGTATCCTCTGTATTGCACAAACAAAAACCTATTACAGAAGCCAATCGTTGTGCGTTCAAATATTCCTTGAGCTCAAAGAACCCAAGCATTAATTGATGCCCTGATAAAAAAAACAAAAAGAGCTGGACATTTTACCGGATTAGAATTTTCAGCAATTTTTTATTCAAACTTTTAATAATTTGGACAGCACATTGTGAGAAAGTCTGAACCCACCTGTTCAAATAAATTTTGAATTGTCTGACTACTTACTCGAACAAGTAGGTCTCACATGAGCTAACTCACATGTGTTGTCTTGAGAGAGTCTAAACTAATTTATTCAAATAAATTTTGATTTAGACAAGTGAATTTCACATGAATTATCTCACATGCATTGTTCAAATTAGTAGTAATTTATTTGGACAGAAAATTGGCCGAAATTCTTATCACATGTGACCTACACTCCAGTTGTAGGAGTCGGTCTCCAAAATCTTCACAACCTGCTCCATTGTCGGCCTAGCATGTAATATAGGATGGGAACAAAGAATTGCAACAACATAATGTTCCATCAATTGGTTAGACCGAGTAGAGCTGAGAGTCCAGCATCCGTTTCCTATTTTAAAAAAAAATACTTTTTTCTATTATAAAACAGGCTTAAATTTGTCCAATTTTCGTTTTATTTTTTTTTAAGGTTATGAAATGAGGATAAAATAAGCCTGAACTTTTTTTGTTAAAAAAAAAATATTTTTCTTATTTTTTATTGAATAAAAATAAGAAAAAATATTTTTTTTTTAACAAAAAACAGGGTTCAGGCTTATTTTATCCTCATTTCATAACCTTAAAAAAAATAAAATGAAAATTGAACAAGTTTAAACCTGCTTTATAATAGAAAAAACATTTTTTTTTTTTTTTTCAACTCAAAACGGACGCTAGGCATCCGCACAAGGTTAGACCCCCACTCAGGCATACCTTCTTCAATGACATCCAAAGCTCTCCCTTTCTGCATCAGAGATCAAGCCCAATCTGTCAAACGGGAAGCCTTTCCCTCTACTATTTCAATTGCTTTTTTCCCACTCAGAAGCTCCAGCAGCACAACCCCAAAGCTGTAAACATCACTCCTCTCTGTTAAAATCCCATATAAAGCATACTCTGGCGCAACATAACCAAGAGTCCCAGCCACCCTGGTGTTCAAATGTGTCATCCCTTCTGCATAAGTAAACCTCGCAAGCCCAAAATCTGCCAACTTGGGCTCAAAAGTCTCATCCAAAAGAATGTTGCTGGCCTTGACATCCCTGTGGATGATAGCCGGCTGTGCCCCATAATGTAAATAAGCCAATCCACGCGCTGTTCCGAGGGCAATCTTCTGCCGACCTGGCCAACTAAGCTTGTTCATTTCTGATCCAAAAAGATGGTCGTAGAGGCTTCCATTAGCCATGAAATCGCATGCAATTATTCTCTGGTGACCCTCCAGAGGAACCGTTGCGGTACAATAGCCTTTCAGAGAAACAAGATTAACATGCCTGACACTTGCAATAACCTCCACCTCATGTGAAAATGTTGCCTCCCCTGCATCAGAAGCAGAGCAGTTCTTGAATCTTTTGAAAGCAACTTGGGATCCATCGGCCAATTTACCCTTATAAACATTCCCATATCCTCCGTTCCCGACAAGATTCTCCCTAGTAAAGTTCATGGTAGCCTTCTTAATGTCTTCGTATTGGAATTTCACCATGTGGGTAAGAATCAAATTAGCAAAATTCGTCTTCCTCTTCTCTCTGTTACAGTGCTTTCGTCGCATCCAAAGAAACAGAACTGCAGAACATGCCCCAGAGAACCCAACAAGACAACCTGTCATGGCACCAGAAAGTATAATTTTATGTCGCCGAGTGTTTGAAGCCCGCAATGAGAATTCAAGCGAGAACAAACACTTCACAGTTGCTGTTTTTCCAAACCCATTAACCAGAGCAGCTGCATACATAAAAGGATATCCCGCACAATCTGTGACAATTCCAATATCAAGACCCGACAAACTTTTTGTACACAGCTGACAAGCAGAGCTATTGACCAGAGACTGATTACAGCAACGGTTAATTTTCTGCATTTTGGATTTGGGAATTAGGCTCTCAAACTCTGCCTGAGATGTAATATTCTTACACCCCATAGAAATCCATTCTGGATGATACCCACAAGTGGTTTGGATATCAAAACCGCGAAAATGGTGAGCAATTAAGCGCCGGTATGATTCCCAACATGCCTTGGAAGCGGTTGGAGGAGGAAGAAACTGCCCATCTGTTTGAAGATATTTAGACCGAACAAGACGGATCCCCTGAAGAATGTAGTGGCACTGTCTTGGCATGTCAAATAATAAATGCCCAGGAGCAGCTTCGGTCAACATTTCCCCAAGAAAATGGAAGTTCAGAGGACAAAAGGCTTCAGAAGGGTCATCGGCGACTGAAAAACTAAAGCCAGAGTATGCTAAGCCTAGTACTAAGGCAAAGCAAATGGATAAAAAGGAGGACATTTCAAAGCTAAGGTTTTTTGGGATTGAGTGACAACCTTAAACCTCCTCAATGTCTTGGCTTGAGGCCGGCCCGTTGGGAGTGAATATATCATCATATATGAGCGCCAATTGAAAGTTAGAAGGAGTCTTCAAATGATTTTTAAACATAGAAGAATCTTTTGTTTCGTATATAGATCTTTGAAAGCTAGACATCTAATGTGTTGCACACGTGGTTTAATCAGATACAAGATATTGTATGTCTGATTCCAACTTAAATCACTACAAAAAAACAAAAAAAAGGAAACTTTCAACTTGAAGTCAAATATATAAATTCACCTAATAAACAAATAAATATCAATAAGAAAGCAACATGGTCCCCCAGATCCTAGGCAGGCAAAACAGTAACCTTCTTATAAACAAATTTAGAGATTATTAATTAGAAACAAACTTGGCCTCTCAGATTGTAGACAGACAGTACAATTGCCTTAATATATGTTAATACAATTCTTCGACTTCTTGGAATCAGTACGAAGCATAAAAGAAAGAAAATAAAGATCAAATAATTACAAAATACAAAGATTTACGTGATTTACTATTTAATAACTACGTCTATCGAGTTGTAACGAAATTTTACTATTTTTGAGAAAAAGTACAAGAAGACGTCATGAGAAACCTTAAAACAAAAACGGTCATAAAAAAAGACCTTCAATTGGATCAAAATACCGAAACTGGTAAAAAAAATTCTTAGGGGCAACAAATACCCATTTAAACCGTAGCATTTCTATCGTCGTACCGGGTTAGATACAAACTAAGTTCCACATAGCTTAACAATATATATTTTTCATCTTGTTCTAGAGTCAGCAAATTTTTAAAGTAAGTTGATGACCACTTATCTTAAAAGTTTAAACTAATAAAAAATAATTAATTTAATCATTTAATTTATAATATAACGTAATTAAGGTGTTCTAGCCACAACTGACGACTTCTTCAAAAATCTGCTAAACAACCTCTGCAGGGCATTTTCAAGCATTAATGGATAAACATTATTAAGAGGAAAAACATAAAGAATATGCAAAGAAAAGAGGGACACTATAGGCAATGNACATGTATTTTTACAATTAATTAGGATATAGCAGTGGATAAAGAGTCTAGGAGTATAGGGATTGGAATTTTAGTACGGGATCATGAAGGAATAATTTTGGCAGCTTGTAGCTTTGCAAAAACTTTTTTGGTGGAACTGAAGTTTTAGTTGCTTTCTATGCTGTGGAATTTAGCAGAGACATAAGCTTTAATGATATAATCTTGGAAGGAGATGCTTTACGAATTGTTGTTGCAGTAAAAGCGGGTAGCCAAAATTAGAGCAAATTTGGTCATATTATGGATAGTATTATATTAAGACTGAGTCAATTGAAATCATGGCAGATTAATCATGTTAAGAGGGACGCGAACCAACTGCTCATGTTTTAACTCAAAAGTCTATTATGAACGTCATAAATAAGGTTTGAGTTGAAGAAACCTCAAATTACATCTATAGTATTGTACTCCAAGAGCAATTTGCTCTCATATGATTATTGTCTTATCAATATATTCTCACAATTTGTTCAATAAAAATAAAAAAATAGGGACGGCTGGTGTTGGAATATCAGTCTATCACGTTACATCCAATGATCCAAACATTTAAATAATTATACTTGAGATATGACCTTTCTTCAATCTAGAATACTATCCTTATCCAGTAATTAAGCAAATTTAGTCTAATACAAATAATATAAAACGTATCCTACGCATTGCACAAACAAAAACCTATTACTGAAGCCAATCGTTGTGCGGTCAAATATTCCTTAGCTCAAAGATCCCAAGCATTAATTGATGCCCTGATAATAAAAAAATGTGCCAAGAGCTGGACATTTTACCTGGATTAGAATGTCCAGCAATTTTCTATTCAAACTTTTAGTAATTTAGACAGCACATTGCGAGAAAGTCTGAACCCACTTATTCAAATAAATTTTGAATTGTCCGACTACTTACTTGAACAAGTAGGTCTCATGTGAGCTAACTCACATGCGTTGTCGTGAGAGAGTCTGGACTAACTTATCCAAATAAATTTTGGATTGTCTGATCATCTACTCAAACAAGTGAATTTCACATGAGTTATCTCACATGCATTGTTTAAATTTGTAATAATTTATTTGGACAGAAAATTGACGGAAATTCTTATCACATG
This sequence comes from Betula pendula, assembly GCA_900184695.1. Lineage (NCBI taxonomy): Eukaryota > Viridiplantae > Streptophyta > Magnoliopsida > Fagales > Betulaceae > Betula > Betula pendula. Next base: position 210,637 of record FXXK01000805.1, on the reverse strand, counting down.
TGACCTACACTCCAGTTGTAGGAGTCGGTCTCCAAAATCTTCACAACCTGCTCCATTGTCGGCCTAGCATGTAATATTGGATGAGAACAAAGAACTGCAACAACAACATAATGTTCCATCACTTGGTTAGACCCCCACTCAGGCATACCTTCTTCAATGACATCTAAAGCTCTCCCTTTCTGCATCAGAGACCAAGCCCAATCTGTCAAACGGGAAGCCTTTCCCTCTTCTATTTCAATTGCTTTTTTCCCACTCAGAAGCTCCAGCAGCACAACCCCAAAGCTGTAAACATCACTCCTCTCTGTTAAAATCCCATACAAAGCATACTCTGGCGCAACATAACCAAGAAAAAAATATTCTTGAGGCCTACGTACGTACGTTTTGTGCAAAGGTTTTTTGTTTTTTGTTTTCATTTTTATAAGTACTAGGTTTTTTGTTTTTTGTTTTCATTTTTTTTTAAAACCTAAAAAAAAAAATATTCTAATTTTTTATATTTCATCAATCACTTTTTAACAATTTTTTCTACTTTTTATATCACATTAAACACTTTTTATTACTATTAAAATAAAAAATTCACAAAAAAACAAAAAATTTTCATTTTTCCATACAAAAAATTTACAATATTCATTCTACTTTATATCACATCAAAAGTCAACAATTCCTAACCTCAACCCACAACCTTTGCCAAACATATCCGGGTCTGTTTGAAAAAGGTTTTGGGCTGAGTTTTTTTTAAAAAAAAAAAAAATTCAACTTTTTATATTCCATCAATCACGTTATAACAACTTTTTTAACATTTTATACCACATCAAACACTTTTTATTACTATTAAAATAAAAAGTTCGTTAAAAAATAAAATTTTTTCACTTTTTCATATAAAAAATTTATAACATCTTTTTCTATTTTATATCACATTAAAAATCAATAACCCCTAAATCCCAACCCAAAACCTTTCCTAAAAAGACCCTATATATTGTTGTCGGTATTTACCTGTACTCTTTGTAGTAAATGAGTCGGCAGAGAGAATAATGGAAGACCTGCAAAGGAGCAAATAGAGCTGCCAAAACACAAAAGACAAACAGAAAGGGTGTGTTCGGCAAAGGTTATGGGTTGGAGTAGGTAGGTTGTTGACTTTTGATATGATATAAAGTAAGGAGAATGTTATAAATTTTTTGTATGAAAAAGTGAAAATTTTTGTTCTTTAGTGAATTTTTTTTTTAATAGTAATAAAAAATATAAAAAGTTGTTAAAAAGTAATTGATATGATATAAAAAGTGAAAATATATATTTTTTTTGTTTAATAAAACCCATGAACGATAACTTCTTAACCTTTGCCAAATATGCTCAAAAAGTCGACATTACGTGAATCGAATCTGCATTGACAAGACTTAAGTAGTTGAAAATTAGACACATAATTTTTAGATTATGCATATTATTATATATTGCATGAAATCATTAGGTTAGTTACGCAGAATGAAAGAGTTGATCATACAATTAAAATAATAATAATAATCAGCTTGGATTATCATTCTAGAAAGTTTGACTCTTTCATTCATCTTTCTGCAATTGAAACTGTATGGAGGCATTAATTTGCCCTGTTTGAACATCAATTTGGTTCACCCTTTGTAAAATTAACATTAAAATTATGTTTAATACGGTAAAATGACTATTTTAAATAATAACCTTTATTAAAAATAGAATGAATAATTAAAGAGGGAATGACTATTCTTTCAATTGAAAGAATAGTCATTCCTTCATGACTATTCCAAAGTGTTATTCTCTCATTTCACTCATTCTATTCTTAATAAAAACTATTCTTTATAATAACCATTTTGTGTACCAAACTTGTCATAAAGGCTTTAGACCACACAATTTCAATTATGTGACTCTAAATTCAGGAAAAAAATAAAAGAAAAAAGAAAAAAAAGGAAGTGGAAGCATAAATACAATTTTATATAAATTAAGGTTATGTTTGATACGAGGAATGATTATTTATTGGAATAACCTTTATTAAGAATAAAAAGAGTAGAATGAATTAGCCTTGTAATAGTCATTCTCATGGCCATGAGATAATGTCTATTTTTTCAATTGAAGGAATAGTTATTTCTCTTAAATTTGAATGAGACAATCATTTCTTCATGGCTATCGGAATAGCAATACTAATACATTTCATTCCTTCCCTTTTTAATAAAGGAATAATCATTCCGCATACTAAACGTGTCCTAAAAAAAGAAAAAAAAAATCAAAACCAAATCAAGTCGTTTCTCAATTCTCACTGTCCATGACATGAAAGGAGGATCTGCTTTGATAACAAGCTAGCACTTCACACGTGACCTCATGGATGAAAATTTAGATGCAAGAGCCAAGGGACAACCATTTCTTCTAGTTTTTTACTTTATAATTTTAATTTTGTGTGGATAACATCTGAGGGCATCAACCACATGAAATGAAATAAAACTACCATGAAGGTATGAATGATTCAATTAAAATAATCAGATTCCTTTCCCATTTTTTTCATTTTATGTTGCCGTCGATGCCAACCCAAGGATAGCTCCCTGGGTCACCAGTGTCAATGAGAAGAGTTACAGAAAGTATGAACTATCTGTGACTAGAACTGTGGTACCCTGTCTTTTCTCTTAATAATTAAACAAGGACACTACAGGGAATCCTTATACCAGGGCAAGCCAATCCAAGAGAATCAAAAGAAAATGAATATCTCTAACATAAAAGTAATCATTCCAACAGGTAATCAAAAAGTAATTTATTAAACTTCAGTACATCGTTTTCATGTGAAAACGTTAATTACATTAAATTACTCTAACTGAATGTTGTGGCCTCTAGAAAACAAAGAAGGCTTGTGTTGAAAAATGCTACTCTTGTTTCTATACAATTCAAAAGTTCCCCTTCTCAATAAATTATATTCCTCTACCAACTCAGAAGACTCCACCTATTTTTCCTATGTTGAAGTCATTCATAGCATGGGGAACTGCAAATATGTATGGTAAAGGGATAGAGCTGGACGTCCGTCTAAACGGACGTAGCAGAGGACACCGAATTTAATGTGTTAAATCATCTACTTTGTATGTGCTACTGAGTGTTAGGAGAATTCTCCAATTTCCCATAATCCGTAAGAAGCAAAACAAAAAGAATAAAAATAAAAACAAACAATAAAAAAATGTAGATATTTACGTAGTTCACCACTAAGGACTATGTTTACCGAGTTAGGCAAGATTTCACTAGGGACCTTTAACTAAGTCAAAACACCATTTAAACCATAGCGCTTCAATTGTCGTACCGGGTCAGGTACAAGCCAGGTCGAACACAAACCAGGCTCAACATAACCTAACACTGCAAACTTCCCTCATTGTCCCTATGATCTAGAATGGGATGATCGCTCTTACAGCAAAATGGCTGGTGAAAAGCAGGGCTGGACATGAAAGTTAAGCCACCACTATTGCTTGCTGATTGCTCTATATCACCAATCTCTGCTATAAACGAAAGAGGACGATCCGGGATTGGGGGAACCGGAAAACCAGTTTCCAGTAAATTCACAATTTGAATCATTGTTGGCCTACAATATACCAGTGGATGTGAAGAAAGAACTGCAACATGAACATATTTCTCCATTACTTCTGGCAGGCCCAACTCAGCCATGCCTTCATCAATAACTTCCCTTACTCTGCCTTCCCTCACCAATGACCAAGCCCAATCTGTCAAAAGCAAATTTCTGCCATTGTCAACTGAAATCACAGCTTTCTTCCCACTCAAAAGCTCAAGAAGCACAACCCCAAAACTGTAGACATCAGTCCTCTCAGACAGCTGCCCGTACAGGGCATACTCAGGAGCAACATAACCAATAGTCCCAGCTGCCCGAGTGCTGAAGTGTGACAACCCCTCAGGAGAGAACTTTGCAAGGCCAAAATCAGCCAGTTTAGGCTCAAAAGTTTCATCCAAAAGTATATTACTAGCTTTGATATCTCTATGGATAATGCCAGGATAGGCTCCATATTGTAAGTAAACCAACCCACGAGCAATTCCTTGGGCAATCTTTTGACGAATGGGCCAAGAAAGCTTCTTATTCCCTGACCCGAATAGATGATCATCAAGGCTTCCATTGCGGATCAAATCACAAACAATTATCCTTTGGCAGCCTTCCAAAGGCAGCGTTGCAGTACAATAGCCTCTTAGAGTTACAAGATTCACATGCATAATTCTGGCAATAACCTCCACTTCGTGTGCAAATATCTCATCCCCAGAAGGAGAACAGTTCTTCAACCTCTTCACTGCAACTTCAGACCCATCTGACAATATTCCCTTGAAAACATTCCCATATCCT